>JAGFPH010004644.1:30906-57171 GCA_018207615.1 Philaenus spumarius | reverse complement strand
TCTCTTCTGCCTGCCTTTTCAAAGATTTTCGAACGAATCCTGCTCTCAAAATTAAAAACCCATATCATTCCTGAAATCCGAAACGAACAATTCGGATTCCGCAGTCAACATTCTACAACTCTACAAGTTTCAAAATTAATTGACAAAATATCTTCTGGCTTCAATTCCAAATCTATAACAGCTGCAGTCCTATTTGACATTTCAAAAGCTTTTGAAAAAGTTTGGCATAATGGTTTACTTTATAAATTACTTCAAACTAATCTCCCACTAACATAATATGTGAATATATTATATTCACTTAATTAAATCATATCTTACAAATAGATTATTTTTCATCTCTACTGAGGGGGCTTCTTCCATCCACAAGCCAATTCTTTCCGGAGTTCCTCAAGGGTCAGTTCTTGGCCCATTACTATATCTTCTTTTTACAAACGACATTCCTCTCCAGCCTCACATTCATCTTAGCTTTTATGCTGATGACTCACTTTTTTACGTCCAACATAAAAATGCAAATTATGCCAAAATTTACCTACAGATACAAATCAACGCATTATTTCCCTGGTTTCATAGTTGGAGAACTAAATTAAACACAGACAAAACTGAAGCTATTTTATTTTCAACTAAACTTAAAAAGCCAGCCCCGCTTGAAGTCTACGACAAGCAAATTAAATGGAGCAATCAAGTTAAATACCTAGGGGTAACATTGGACAGCAAAATTAATTTTAACAAACATACACTCACCAGAATTTCATCGTCAAAACGCACCAGAGCAGCTCTTTATCCTGTCATTTCTTCATCTAGCACTCTATCCATTTCAACCAAACTCATGATTTACAAACTTTAATTTCATACGCTGCTCCTGCATGGTTCAGTCTTACATCTAAAACTAATCAAAATAAAATTGAAAGCCTCCAGAACTCCATCCTCCGTCAAATATCGCAATCTCCATGGTATGTTTCAAATGAAACCATACGCAATTCTTTCAAAATTTCTACACTTAAACAATTTATTATCAATCTTACATTCACAACTTTTCAACGATCTTCTAAATCAACATATCAACACCTACGATTAATCTCAAGAGAAGAAGCACCCTCTCCTACCAAACGTCTACGACCAACTTCTTTAATCCAGCATCTGCTAAAGTAATACACTAAATCAAACACAAATATACACCCAACTCACAATGAAGAACACTACACACACATACACACACCCATACTTAAACAGTGAAGAACACTAATATAATCATGTATATGTATCACACTAACCGCCAAAGGGCTTGCCCTGAGGCAGAATTCTTATATGTTACAGAATAATCGCCGTCGCATCGGTCGGTCGCAAATTTACGCGATTCGCGCTATGTTCGGATGCATTTTATCACACTTTGTCAACAGTATTCAAAAATCGAAGATAGACGAATTGTAGGTTTTAATGTATACTTTCAGAATCCGTTTGGTAAATTTAAATCTGGCCACTCAGGTTAATAGGGCGCATTATGAAAGATAATGACCTAATTTGTTTATACTGTAATTGTTGAAAAACTATTAATGCGTCAAACTTCATCTCTACAAATTTCCCATTGGAAGTATCGTGGTCCATTCATAAAATTTTATAAAATCAACGAAAAACCCCAAAAAGTTCTAATTTATTTTTATTTTTGCTTATAAAAAATGCCCAAAAGCTCATTGCCTGATAGTTTTTGCCTTTTATTTTGCTCTATTGACTGGTCTATAGTAAAATTCAACTCAGAGTGAGGCGGAAGTTCAAGCCTCAAGAGGGGGAGACTTATTAGCACGGTCGACTGGTTTCCGCTCCACTCCTACCTGAATTTTAGTTTTTTATAGTAGCGTTATGCAAACTGTTTTTATAACAAGAAAATATAAAAATAAATCACATAACGTTGTGTATCGCGGTCGTCAGTTTATTTTGATACCAAATTTGAAGTAAATCGGTAAATGTTGAGTAATTAAATGGCATAGCTTTTAATGTAACTAAGAGCTATTTAATTACTCAAAATTTACCGATTTACTTCAAATTTGGTATCAAAATAAACAGACGATCGTGATACACAACGTTAGGTGATTTATTTTTATATTTCCTTGTTATAAAAAAGTTTGCATAACGCTACTATAAAAAATTAAAATTCAGGTCGGAGTAGAGCGGAAACCAGTCGACCGTGCTGACCCTCGGTAGGCTTGAACTTCCGCCTCACTCTGAGGTGAATTTTACTATAATTATAAAAACGTCAAAATTGAGGTGTCTGCCAGAATCAGTATACTTATTTGCTATAGTTACCTTTGAACCACAGGCTTTGCTGCAACATTAAACACCTCCTCTTGATCGGAAGATTCATCTAAAACTTTGCGGAACCTGCGCAGAAATATGTTTAAAAAAAATATATTAAGCCAACTTTGATAATAATTGATTTAAACAGAACAAAAACACTGTCAACTTACTGGAAAGCATAAGATTCGGGCTTATGGTTGATATACTCTGCGTTGATCTTGCCTGTGATTATCAAAGTTTCCTGTTCCGAGCTTAGGCAGTGTACCTGAAATACGAGTAAGTGTATAGTATATTGTAGAGGTTGTTCTTGAATTTACTAAACTAGTAGTTCTGTGAACAGTAGACCTCGTTGAAATAACAAATGTGGTTTGGAGCTTAGATTAAAAATAGTGTGCCCGTAAGGAAGTAAGCAGAAGGTTTAGCCAGTGAACATTATTTTACAGTTCCCGAGATTCCGGGATTTCTAGTTCTCGTTTTTTTTCTTGACGTTTAACTGCTAAAGATTTTCTTTTAGAGTCATTGTGTTTTATTTATAGCCCAGTCAATAAAGGTTTTTTGTCGCAACATATTAGGGGAAAGCTGAATTTTTTATATGTAATAGACCCTTATGAGACATGTATTTTCTCAAAAGTCCCCGCCTCTCCCCCTTGTGCTTCCCCCTCCACCCCCCTTGAAGTTTACAAATGCAGAGCTTTACAAGATTGCTTAAAAGTTCGTTAATACTCATCGTTAATTTTTTAATTAATTTTTTGTACATTTGTTCCTTGATCCATATTAAACATATTTTGTTCTTGTAAATTTTTCGATAAAGTTAATATTAAAGAACCTATTAAACAACAAACACCAAAAAAATGATTTCTCAAGGCATATAAATTTACTTTATTAACTATATTTTTTTAATTATTTAAAATACACAAAAATGTTTCAAATAAAACTTGTAGTATGTATCTTTAGCTTTAATATGATGTGGATAGTTACTTGTTTAAATTTTTCGCTTGCTCTTGGGACGTCGTCAAAGAGAGCGCTCGCACGCCGCTCCAGTGGTCAGACGCAGGTTTTTTAACCGCTTCGCATGGATATTATTATGTACAATGGATGTTGCAATATAATTTTAAGTATATTAGGTAAGTTTTTTTATTTAATTTATATATATAATTTATTGGTTATCCCTTTAATTCAAATAATTTTAATAACAAATGTATTAGAAGCTTAATACTTGTATTTAGCTATTTACAGTTTCGTTTTTACTTAGTATGCTTTTTCAAAAACAAAACACCTTCAATAAGTCAACACACAAATTTTATTTCGAATACCAGTTTTGGTGCGGGGGGCTAACCCCACTCTATTGAATAAAATAAATAGGGCTTTCCGTTATCCACCTATTAAACCGTGGGTTCCGGATTTAAAATCATCAAAATCG
This sequence comes from Philaenus spumarius, assembly GCA_018207615.1. Taxonomy (NCBI): domain Eukaryota; kingdom Metazoa; phylum Arthropoda; class Insecta; order Hemiptera; family Aphrophoridae; genus Philaenus; species Philaenus spumarius. The sequence goes on along the minus strand of JAGFPH010004644.1, from coordinate 53,462 downwards.
ATCAAGGCATTTGGCCGTAATCGTGAGACAAACAGACACACAGATGAGATGCCGAACGGTCCGAGTTAAAACGGAGACCTCGCTTCACTCGGTCAATAAACTATTTTTGATATACAGGGTGTCCCGTAAGTAAAGAGCCATACTTCGGAAAATGGTTTTATGGGTCAAAATAAAGAGAAAATCGAAAATAAAATTTTTTCCCAAAAACTCTTCGTTTTCCAGAAATTTGCAATTTTGTTACTTTTACAAAACAATGCCTATCTAGAGAACGGTTTGACCGATTGAGTTCAAACTTGGCATGAACAACAACCTAACAATGATACATTTCAAGAAGAAAAAACGGTTCTATTTAATCATGCGTTCCAAAATGGCGGTTATTGGAAATTCCAAACCTGAATTGCCTATAAACCGTACATTTTAACAAACAATGTTACGACAACTTTTTTGTAGACCTTTTAATTCTCTATCGGATGGTGCAGCTGTCGAAAAAAATCAGATGAAGGATACTAGTTACGTTTTGTCTAATAATTGGTTTGTTCAACCCGGAATCCTATACCAACACAATAAACACAACAATATGGTAGGTATACGTATGATGTTGCTATCCATAAGTTAACTAAGGTATGAATTTTTCAAACAGCCACCATTATGGAACATGATTAAATAGAATCATAACGACAATTTGTTTTTGCCATTCCGAACATTGATATATTAATTCAAATATAAGACTTACCGTCGTAAATATTCTGATTTTCGTCGTTTAAATACCAAGTACCAAATGCCGAGTTTTAACTCAATCCGTCAAACCGTTCTCTAGATATGCAAAAGAAACAAAATGGAAGATATCTCTAAAATGAAGCGTTTTTGGGGAAAATGTTATTCTTGAATTTCTCTTTATTTTGAGCCATAGAATCATTTCCTGAAGTTTGGCGCTTTACTTACGCGACATTCTGTATATTGTGCATTCTGTCCCGTATGTCAATGTATGAACTATAAGGACAAGATAATTTCACGAGAATATAGAAACGTCAGTCAAAGTGTATGGGAATGGAATTATAACGTGAAGATAAATTTTAAATCTTACAGTATTAAGATGTAAGCTTGTGTTTTTTATTTACATTAAGTTACACATTTGTGTAATATATCTCTGATAAGATTTATATGTATCGTAAGAATAACAATTCAATTACGTTTTCAGTTTTTTACGGCTCGTTAAAATATACGTTCAACTATTTCTGTCTCATTGTTTGCTAATTCGCAACAGTTAACGTCTTCACTGTTATTCTAATAAAGACGGGGAGAAGCAGTTGGCGCAGATAAATCGATGGCCGGTAACCAGGTTCGAACCTACGAGGTTCCAACTGCCCTTCTGTACAAACTGTAGCGTCTTTAGCACCACGACCACTCTGCTTTCCATAAACGATCTTAGAGGTCCATATCGTGACTGTGTCAAAATAAAATTGTAAACATTTTTATTCAGCGGTACCCCCTTCCGATCTTTTAAATGAATCAAAGATTGAAGTTTTCATTCCTATTTTCCGAAAGCTGTTTGTTTCAAACGCACAAAATTATTTTTCAATTTTTTATTTTATAAATGTATGTTTTAGTAGTTTACTCAAATTCAACTTTAATAACACAATTTGAAATTTGAAGATGGAAAGATAAAACACTTTTTCGAGACTTCAGCTCTTATTTTTTTAAATACTCATAAATGTGACGTTTTTGACACGCACGTCACGTTGCCGAAGCCGAAGTAATTTTGACCCTAAACCGCGATCCCGACGGGCTACGACTCTTTAACTGTCAAAATTGGGGTTTCCCGTATCCAAAAACATATTAAACGATATCCCGCAATGTGTTTTTAAAATGTTAACCCCAAAAACGCGACCCCGGCACACTACGACTCTTTAACTGTCAAAATCGATTTTCCCGTATCCAAAAACCTATAAAACGATATCCCACAATGTATTTTCAAAACGTTGACCCAAAAACGTCACCCCGACACGCTCCGACTCTTTAACTGTCAAAATCGGGTTTACCGTATCCAAAAACATATAAAACGATACCCCACGCTGTATTTTCAAAAGTTTTACTTATAAACGTGACCTCGACGCGCTACGACTCACGCTAGAAAGCTCAAGATCTTTCCAACTCTCCGCAATAAAATTACGAAGATTTTCATACGACCAGAAGTTTTCTACGACGTCTGTGAGTGCATATATCGTGTCCACAGACAGACACACTAGAATTTTCGCAAGATTTCAATACTTCGGCATTTTAATGAGAGCCAAAGTGACACAGTTTATACAAATTTTGGGACATGGTCTTTTAAAAAGAAATTATTTCTATTATCTGAGAAGCTTGGACTAATAGTCAGTTTCCCCTATTTATCTTAGAAACTGAGTAATATTATAGGAGTTTACATGTTTTTGCACACAGTATATAGGGAGGAATCTTTCCCATTGTTTCTGCATTTGGGCTTACTAAAATAAATGGAGTAAATTGAAGAACCTCTGAAGCCCTGTAACACACTGGCAAACAACTTTATCGAAAATATAACCTTAAAAATGCTAAACACTGCTAACGCTCGGACATTATTTCCTGGGTAATAGCTCGGCATACCCAGCCACCATCTTGAATTTCAACTCCCATAAGAGCAATGTTAAACGCGTAACAAGATTACTGGAGTAATAATGATCAGAAAATTATTCTGAATATGTTATTTTAAATGTTACGACAGTCCGAATGTGGGAATCATTTAGTTTTTTTAATTTGTTTTTAATTAAATTTGTTCTTTGAACTCAAAATTAAAGTTTGCGATTTTTTCCCCCTTATTCTATAATGCAAATATCAAAAATATAAAAAGCTCCCCACATTCGAAGTTTAATTACCTTTCAAACAAAAGTGATTTCAATAAATTTTGATAATTTATGTCGAAACAATCTGCTTTATTGTTTAAGCCTGTACGCGCCGAATTTGTGTTCCTACTCGAGTGTTTAGCCTGCACTCTGGTGGTTATCATATCAACTTGTTGCTCGCGGAGGAGTACTAGAAAAAATGTCCGTTAATTTTTAATTTGCGAGAGAACGCTGTGTTTAATAACACATAAATTGTCACGCATTTCAGTACGTTTACAGTCAGAGTCACGTCTGTAACCCTTTATTTTACGCCTTTATGATACTCTATATTTTTTTAATTATAATTACTTGTTCGGACATTTGCAATCATTTGTGTGTAATTTATCAAACACACGACGTTTCGGGAATACAAAAAATCAATTCCCGTTCTCAAGTGACTAAAACTAACGGTACTTAAACCCAGGCAACTAGGCCTATGTAAGAGTGAACAAAGTAAAATTATTACTAACCTTAAATATCTAAGTGATACATCTCAGAGCTAAGACTGAGAAGTCAAACACACCAACCACAGGCAAAACACAATACAAACACTAAGCACACGTAATTGATGGCAAGCGTCTAGTTGACTAGTTGGAGTTGAGACTGACAACTGGCCAGAGTGTTAAGGCGTGGCAAACAGGAAGGGGTAGTTCCCTATTGTTTCATATAGTTCAACTGTTTCGCACGGGAACGGGTTATAACACCACGTGGTGATTCTAAAAGTTCAGCATTTTTATTAGTCGGTAACATTTCTGTTTTATTATTAATATGGTTACTACAATCAAGTTTTAGTTCCTTTTTTAATAATGGGAGCCATAGTGGCCTTACTTCAATGCTTGTTTGGCTGATAAGGTTGTCCGCTAGTTATATATATGAGGCTTCAATTATTTTACGTTTGTAAAGATTACTTTCCCGGTGTATGATTTTTGCCTCTTTTCAATTAAATTTGTGATTTTCGGACCATATATGTTCTGCAATTTTCGATTTATCTACTTTTTTAGTTTTAGTCACTTGAGAACGGGAATTGATTTTTGTATTCCCGAAACGTCGTGTTTGATAATTTAGACACAAATGATGACAAATGTCCGAACAAGTAATTATAATAAAATTCAACATCCACCATTAACTAACAATAACTTCAAACACTATATTTGCTAGCGGAAGAATGAAATGCACACAAACTCAATGCTAGTAGTGTATAGCTCGGCCACTTGTAGCGCTGCGGTCAACTCAGAAATATTTTTTCACTCCTGCTGAGACTTAAGTGTAATTTATAGCTATTGGAATTAAACTGCTTTTATCGTTTTGATAACTCAAAGGGTGGTTTTGTGAATGGGTTATAAGCGACGGACACAAACTCGTGGGCAATACTGTAGATCGGATCAAACCAAACCACAAAATTAATTGCACCCTAAGTCAAATATAAACAGATGTGTTGAGAATAGATGTGTAGTGTTTTGGATATAGGCTGAAGTTTTTAACCCCAGACGCAAACAGAGGGGTGTTGTAACGTGTTCTGTGTGTTTGTGGCATCGTAGCTCTTAAACGAATGAACCGATTTTGATTAACTATTTTTTTTAAAGGTGGCTTGATCTAGAGTGTTTGATCATTGTATTTGGATAACCTAATAGAACTCCGATCCAATGCAATATTTCAAGCCACTGGAAATTCGACGATAGTGGCGCTATCTATTGGGGAAACGACGGAAGCGGTGTGAAGCACCAATGCTACCGATGCTTTCTCCCTAGCGCTACCTCGCGGCGCGATCATGCACTATTTTCCAGACAACCTTTTTTTCGGCACACAGCCCCAGAGTATGCATGCATAATCTATTTTATTATTCATGATCTATGCTATGATTCAAGAAAATCTGTTCAGCCGTTCGGAGTTTAAAACAAAAGGTGTCCCTATTCAAATTTACCAAAGTTTTAACTTTTTAATTAATTATACTCTGACTGTTTTTTCCGACAACCTAAATACACTTTATTGTTAGTAACAAAAATTCCTTTAACTCGGTGATTACGTTACGTATTGGTAAATCACTGATTTTATAAGTTGGTGCAACCTTTTATTATTTTATCTACGACCATTGCAATAAACACCAATAACGCTATTACAAGTAACATCAGAAAGAGGTACATTACAAACCAAAAGCCAACCCGATTAGGTAATGATATCATTACCTAACAGGAGTCACTTTACCAATGAGAGCTCGTCATTTGACGGAAGTAGAGTTGTAATAAAAATAACGCTATTCGTACATCAGCTGATTGTACCCATACGTTCCGGATGTTAGTGTGTTATTGTAACTAACCTCAAACGTGAGTTGACGCATTCCGCAAACATGAGTGATAGTGATGAATTTTGTTTAACTCCAGAGGAAATTAATACAAAAGCAAATTCGGCTCTGAACAATTTGTTGCCAGAAAAATCTAAATTTCGTTATGAAAAGGTTTATAACCAGTTTATGGAGTGGAAAACTAGAAATGGTGTTAGTTCGTTTTCCGAGAATGTTTTCATTGCGTATTTTGAGGAATTGGCCCAAGATAAGAAACCTAGTTCGCTTTGGTCTATATTCAATGATTAAATCTACAATCAACATCAAACATCAAATAGCCTGTATATTTTTGGTCGCAGATAAAGTAGTGTACGCAACGATTGTATTCAGCCTTTAAGCCACTCGTGAGATATTTAGAACACTCGCTTCGCTCGTGTTCCAACTTACATCTCACTCGTGGCTTAAAGGCCTTCATAATACAATCGTTGCGTAAACTACTATTACGTTAATAAAAAATAGCAATAATAATAAAACAATATTAGCTGACCCGTGCGAAGCATTCACATTCTAACTTACTTAAATCCCACTTAATTAAAGTACACACCGTATATTTAGAATCGTATAGTGCGTATACTATACGATACTAAATATACAATTAATTAAAAATAGCAATGTAGTGGCGTAACGGCAGCTCTCCAGCTGGATACTGTTATCATCAGTGTTGCCAACGCCAGGAAAATATCCCTACAACTTACTTTATCTTACATCACTGTTACTTTCGGATTCCTTATTTCTTTTTTTATGTATTTTTCGTATAATTGTATTTTGTATATTTTTCCGGTGTAGCGGTTAAGGAAAGCTTTAAAATGATGCCTCATTCATGTAATTTCATGATGTATTAAGGAAGTTATGGCGTACCGACAAAAAATGGCCTTGAGAAATAATATATGTGATATTGGACTCAACGTACAAACGAACACAATGCAGTGATTTATAAAAAAAAAAAACATTTAAAACATATTTGTTAATAATAATTTAAGTTGATGATAAATTTGTGAAAATCGAGTTTCAAGTGTTTTGAGGTTAGGCCTACAACATTTATTATTCTGCTGCAATAAGGTGAGGTTTTACGAAATTTACCCATTCTTATAACTTTGTTAGGATACTTACTGTCTTTGAAAAATACCGAGATTATTTTTGACGCAGAAGGACTATTATTCCTGTTCAAGATGTTTTTGAAAATCAAATTGTTTAGAAAGAAAAAACAGATTTAATTACTTGTCATCTATTTTAATTTCTCTTCAGTTTAATATTTAGGCTCACTAGAAGCACCTACTTGTAAGTTTTTATCAAAAAAGGTAAAATGAAGGACCTAAGAGGCTGTGCCACACGGGGGAAAACAATAAGGATTTCTATACATAACGGAATCCTAATACTAACCTAGTATATTTTTGCGTAATGACAACAATTTTTCGACTGTTTAGTTGGCAGCATGGGACAAGTATATAGTAGGTATTCTCAATTGACAATATTACCAACCTGAGAAGAATTGATGCGGGTTGCGTAACTAACAACTTGCAGGCGTTGTTAAACAATACATTACTGTAAGAGTTGCGTTCTCGAAGTCTGCTTGAATCAAAATAATTCTATCACGCAGCTACCCCGCTGATGTAATAAGAAGAGTCGCTGCAAATAAAAGTATATAGGCCCTACATTGAAAACTATTTTTTTCTACAATATTTATTCAAAACACCTAACTTTATACTTTTTACGACTGTTATACAAATAAAAGGTAAAAAAGAAAGACTGAAACCCAATCATGATTTTATTAAATCAAGGGTCTGCTCCAGTAAAAATAAAATGGATTTTTATCCCATAAGAGCAATGTTAAATTTCATACCATTTATTTCGTTTACTTTTTATCATAAAATTGTTTGCTAGGTCTCATTTTAAGCACAGTCACAATACGCATCCTTCTTGCAATTTTTTACATTTTTTAAAATTTCTTTCATTTGTCAAGTAACTGACATTTAGTAAGTACAAAGTTTGAATTTTTTTCCTAACACAATAAAAAATTAATAATGAAAAATATTTTTCAAGTAGGATCCGAAATTTTATAAAGAATATTCAGTTTTTTTTTCAACACTCAATTACAAAAGATAGACTTATAAAATGGTATGAAATGAGGCAATGTCAAAGCGTTCAGCTGCAAGAAATTGCACTGGTTAGATAGGGATACAGTGATACCGGAAGTGCGTTTCCTGTCGCTTTCTCGTTTACTGGAGCAGACCCTTAAGAGAGTTCTTGCGTTATACTCAGGCGCCATTTTTATAAATCACTAGTGTGACCCGGCAATTATATTGTCGTGTGCTTTATCTATATACATAAAAATGTAAATGTGCGTTTGTTCAAAATCGATAATCTCCGAAAGTTCTTCACCGATTGCTTTGAAATTTTTACACAAACTTTCATTTGAATACAAGCGTGGTTTTATATACTTTGTGAAAAACTGCTGCACCTATTGAACATAAAAATAACAAAAAATATACTCAATATTTAACAAAAATGTAAGCGCCATTACATATTAGGTTTATTGACTATAATAATAACAGTAGTCAGCTACTTCTTATAATATTTCTATAATCAGCTGATTTCAAACTTCAAACAGTTATTTGAATTTATAATTTTTAAGATAGGTTTATGTGAAAAAAGCCATCTGTTGAAGTAAAAACAAAACACACTATCTATACCAATATTATAAAGAGGTAAAATTTATTTCTTTTTATGTAGGAATCTCTAGAGCTACTCAACCAATTGAATTTTTTTAAAATAAAAAGCTACACTATTCCTGAGTATCATTAGCTAGAATTCATATTGATAAAAACATTTCTTATTTCAATATTTGTAAATTTAGTTGAAACAAATTCACAGGATAAAATTGGGCGTTAATCAATAAACAAGTTGTAATTAACGAACTATACTACCTATCTTAATTTATAACAATGTAATGTTCTTTACTATAAAAATCATTGGATAATCAACAGTTACCAACATTTACAAACAAAACTGCATTGTGAAATATAAACATATTGAAGAATCTACAGAGTTTTATGCTGTTGGAACAGCGTTATTGTAATGCCTACCGTGTGTGCCGGGCGTGTTCTTGCCAACTTACGACGCCTTCAGACCACGGACGCAACCCCAGATTCCGGCTCAGGTTCTATAGCCCAGTGCGCGATCCATAAATATATATATCGATAGTTGTAATACTAATAAATAAGCAACATTATGAAAAACGACAATTGAAAAATGAAACTCATATCATTTAAAACGTACTGTGCAAAGATGTGCACAAAAACAAAAATTATGTGTGTATGTTGCCGTTAATAAGGCAGGTAAAAACATAATTTTAGGTTAGGCCTAGACTGATGATGAACCAACACATATCTTGAATGTATTTACATTCATTATCATAGCATCCAATTGAATAAAATAACAGATAAAACAGTTGATTCGGATGTCCAGCTTAGATTAGTACAAAATCATATATTTTTTTAATAAATAATATTTATTTTCTGGTTCAATGTATACATTATGCACAGAAACAATATTTTAAGTTAGGCATAGACTGAAGTACCGTAACACATGTTTCAAAACAAAATAATAAAAACTTGCGTTATGGAATTTAAAAATAAGAAAAAACTATGTTACATCATAATTAAAAATAAATAAGACATATTATAATTTAATAGTAGGCCTATTTATTGATAATACACGGTAATTTGTAGTGAGTAACCAATAGTAACAGCTGATTTCAAAATATGAAACAATTATTTATATTTCTAACTTTTTGGTTAGGTTTTTTATTAAGTGTAGACCGAGCCTTACTGGTTCTTTTAACCTTTATTATAGCTGCTGTTATAAAATATACGAAATAATTTGATTTGGACATTTAACATTATTTACCACCTTAGTTTTGAGGTTATCATTAATCCTACACCTTTATTATACACTAGGGGAGACCCCTGCGTGCTTCGCACGCCAACCCCCAATGGAACCTTCTAAAAACATATGTTTTATTTATAATAAAGTGCAGAATTAATTATAACCTCAAAACTAAGATACGAAATAATGTTAAATGTTCAAATTAAATTATTTCTTATTTTATAACAGCAGTTATAGTAATGGTTAAAAGAACCAGTAAGGCTCAGGTCTACACTTTAATACCCTAACCTAAAAGCTAGAAATACACAAATAATTGTTTCAAATTTTGAAATCAGCTGTTAATGGAAATATTGGAGCAAATAGCTACAGTACCTACATTATCTGTTATTTTATTCAATTGGTTGCTATGGTAATAAATGTAAATTCATATGTGTTGGTTTATCATTCTAGGACTAACCTAAGAAATTTTCCGACTAAATTTACAAATATTGAAATAAAAAAAAAAGTTTTTATCGAAATGAATTATAGCCTATGTTACTCAGGGATAGTGTAGCTTTTTATTAGTAAAACTATTTTTTCAATCGGTTCTGTAGTGCCAGAGATTACCCCCTACATACAAACAAACAAACAAACTAACAAACAAACAAACTTTACTTCTTTATAATATTAGTACCGGTATAGATAAAACAAAACATATGTTTTTAGAAGGTTCTATCGGCGGTTGGCGTGTGGAGCACGCAGTGGTCTCCCATAGTTTGAGTATATAAATGTATATTATGACTAAACTAACGAACATAATTTAGGGATTGCATTGAAAAATTAATTTTAAAGTGCCTTGTGGTTCAAATGAGATTATTATGTTCAGGGCAGGGGTAGAGGGCGTATTAAACAATATAAGTATTTAATGTTGATGCAATTTATTTGAAATGAGTATCAAATCAATTTTAATTATTTTTAAGGGTAGTTATACCATTAAATTACTTTTACTTAATTGATGGTTTCAACTTATGAATAATATTACACAATTTTAGATATATAGCTTGTAGGAAGTTAGTTACATTTATATTTATTGTATAGGGTTAGCTACTCTGAATTGTGAAATTTTTAGTGAAATTAGTTTTTTTAGTAGTTTTTGAGCATATAGAAAAAGTAATTGTACAAATTATTATTTAATTTCAAGGACAGTCATCCCATTTGATCCCTTTGAATTAAGTAGTCGAATTGCAAATGGTTTTTATATCACTTAAGAATAATATTACACAACCTTAGCTTTATAACTTGTATGAAGTTAGTTTAATTTATATTTATTGCATAGGGGTAGCAACCCCATTTAACCCCTTAGATTGTAGTAATTGTAACCTCTAAATACTCAGACCAGATTTAATATGGATAAACTGTGAAATTTTGAGTGAAATCGGTTCATTAGTTTTTGAGTTTTAGAGGACAAAGAAACATTAATTTGTATATTTAGATATATAGGCGAGAACTATTTCCTAATACTTGGTGAAAGGATTAATTTTAAATTAACTATTAACAGAGTTTTAAACTTATAAAAGCCTCTAATTTAACATATTACAAAATATTTAGAACTGAATTGCAAAAGATTGAAAACGCTTAAAAGGCAAACAAATCAGGCATGCCTTAAAAACACATGTCCGTATAAGTAAACCATAATTAATTCAAACTGACACACTTAAATGAATAGGATAATTTACGTAGCATGTAGCCTACAGGTAACAGTCCGGGGAAGTTTTAAAGAAAAACTTAATAAATACAATTATAATAAAAATATAAACTATTCCCATAAAACTAGTAGAAAGGATATTTAAAGGAAGGAATATAGTGTTTACCTTTAATCAACATGTTTAGTTTGATAAATTTGATTACGTTTAAATACAAACAGATCAATAATAAACATATCTATAAATTCGCACATAACCTACAAATCAACGGTTCAAACGAAACGTCAGTCCGGAAAACAAAACATTTTTTACCTGAACATTCAATCTTTTCTTTCTCGACAGTACTGGCTTCAAGCGAGCGAAAACATCAATCGTAGTTTTAATTTTACTTGTCATAATCTTTAATTACTTCAATATCAGTCTGGAAATTAAAGCAAAGGAATCAGCTGATGGAAGAGACGCGCGCAACAATCGGCCTGGAGATTCTATTGATTTCCCCTTCCAGACGGTCTGCACTTCACATCTGTGAGCCCCACAAGTTTTACTCATTCTGTAGATGATTTATTCATTTTATTAACGAACAGTAGATCCTAATTTCATAATTTGGAATCGGCGTGTCTAGTTAGTGATATTGGTGACGCGTTGTGCTGTGACAGTGAAAATGTGAGAATTTGTACGATTTTATTTTCCTTTATCGGTAAGTAATATTGGTAATTGTTTCAAATAGATTAATTTAGGGTTAACGTAAATTTAAGCAACCGATGAAATAAGAATTTCGTAGTAGACTGTAGTATTTGTGTAGTACTAGGTTTGTACAACAATTATTATTGTAGCCTGCAACCAGAGCCGACTTTACGCGATATTCACCACACTAATATTTATCAACATATTGATCACAATATTTACAGCTAGCCTACATTAGTTCTATTTTAGATCTATTAAAATAATATATACTGTGATAATTATTAGTTCTATTTACAACTTTAACGATATTTCATTCTAAATAAATGGAAGTTAAGCGTACTATCAAAATCCACACATTAATAACCTCAAAAGTAGGCCTAATTGACAGTTTAAGATTAATCTGTAAACATTGTTCAAGATTTATTAAATAATTTTACGCTTTAACATATTTATTCAATATGGTTGACCTATGATTAACATATTCGTCCTTTATAATATAAATACTGAAAATTTACGGTTCGTTCATCAAGGTTTACGCCCACAAAAACGATTATTTGACTTTTGGATTAGACTAAGCAAAAATTAATAAAGCCTAACGGTTAGTATTCAGCGAATTTAAAAATGTTATGGGTTGATGTAATGAAATATTACCGCTATTTTGTTTAGCAACCTATTATAAGGAACTAATTTCAGCATGACTAATGGGGATTCCAATGTTGAAAATCAAAGCTTAAGGAACTAAATTCATTCAGAAGGTAATTTCGAATCTATATCGGCAATATTGACAGAAGGTATTTTTTTCTCTACATCCATTTATTAAAAAATTTCTAAAACTGTGATAAATTTAAAAAATGTATAGGGTTAGGGTGTTTTTCAAATTTGCATTAAGTTTTATGATAAATCTTCAGTTTTATTGTCTTGTCTTACGGTATTCACAGCCTACGAGAAATATCCCAAAAGAAAAGACAAACGATTTTACTATTTTTCAAAAACTGATCTTTATAATCTGTACTAGACTAGTAAGCCCCCATGAAAATCACAGGCTGATTAATTAGATACACATCAGAAATAAGTAATTTAAAATAGGTACAAACTATTGAAAAAAAAAACCCACTTATCTAGGCCTAAGTAACTATGCTGACGGGGATTTTTAACTCGGTAAATGTGTACAATAATAATGATTATAAAACTGTAGGCCTATTTGTTAAATATTTTTATTTACATACGTTATTATATTATACTAGCTGGCCCGACCCGGCTTTGCACGGATAGAAAAATCAAAGTTAAATGTATATTAAGAAAAAATATATTATATCAATAAATATATTACACTAGCCTATGTATTTCTTATGGGGATTTTTATTAACTTTGACCCCCCCCCAAACCCCCCCCAAAATATTTAGTTTTAAAAAAAAACTCTTTCTTAGGGCCCTAGAGGAAGCTACATAATAAATTTCATTCCAATCCGTTCGGTGTTTCTTTTTAGTAACTTTGACCTCCCCAAACCCCCCTAAAATTTCGAATTTTTTAAAACCCTTTCTTAGCGAGTACCTAGGGCCCTAGAGGAAGCTACATACCAAATTTCATTCCAATCCGTTCTTGGTTTTTTGTAGTAACTTTGACCCCCAAACCTCCCCTAAAAATTCGAATTTTTTGAAAAACTTTCTTAGCGAGCACCTATGGCCCTAGGGGAAGCTACATACCAAATTTAATTCCAATCCGTTGGATGGTTCTAGAGAAATAGTGATTTTGTAACTTTGCCCCCCCCCCCAAAGCCCCTAAAATTTCGAATTTTTTTAAAACCCTTTCTTAGCGAGCATCTATGGCCTTAGAGGAAGCTACATATCAAATTTCATTCCAATCCGTTCGGTAGATTTTGATAAATTTGACCCTCAAAACCCCCCCTAAAATTTCGAATTTTCGGAAACCCTTTCTTAGTGCGCGTCTAGAGCCTATAAAGAGTATTAGTGCCAAATTTCATGTTTGTAGGCCTCGTGGTTTTGGAGAAACTGTGATGAGTCAAAGAGTCAATGGTATTTGGCTTTTATAAGTAGTATAGATTTAAAGAAAGATAAAAATACTATCTTTTATTTGTATGATTCTTGGTTTCCAAGTCACTTTGAATAGTAATATATAGGATACACATATAATAATAATAATATTAAATATTACCTGTTTTTGGTCCGTCATGTGACATTCTAACGACCAAAATAAGTCACATGACGGACCAATAACAGGTAATATTTATTATTATTATATTATCCTACATATTACTATATTTTAATTGCTTTTTATTTCATATTGATAGATTAAATGATTTAGAAGTTATGATAGTGAAGAAATTAATAATCGAATATGTTTATGTTAGGCATATACGAAGATGTACGAATGTTTCCGAAGTTAAACGAATAAGTATCTTCTTTAAATTTGCATAAAGAAATATATTGATGATAAAAAGTTGTATTTAAATACAGTTTATAACCCCAAAGGAAATATTATAATGTATACTATAGCATTCTTTAGTTCTATAAGTCATATTTAAAAAAAAAATCAACTTCACAAGAAATTATAACGATTGAAGTTGTAAACATAACCCCAAACTATAATCTACACTGGGTTTACAGATGATGGGTGAAATCAGCTGTTATATTATATGTTACGTGCGTTCTTTTATAGGTGTTGATAAATATATAATTACCGAAAATGATCGAATGTACCTTTTTTGTATTTTAAAAGGAGAAGAATGGAACTTATATCATTCGAAAGGTCCCTACTGTGCCAGAGATGTATACAACAAAATAATGTGTATATATGTGTCCGTTAAGCCAGGTAAAATAAAATAAACTAGGCCTAACCTAAAATTGTGTTGGTAAGCTGGTACCCGAATCACCTATTTTATCTGTTATTTTATGCAGTTTGATACTATGACATTGCATATGAAATTGTATAACTTATTTCATCACTAGTAGCTAAAGTGAATTAATTAACTCGATGAATTGTTATGTAAACGATGTTCCCAAATTATCAGCAAGCGTCTTATACAAATAGAATGGAGGAATCTTTCAATTGTATTTCTTATGTAGATTGTAGACTTGTAGTCGCCAGAAGTTGTAGGCCTACCTGATATGTTATCAACAAACTAGGCCTTCTTGTGGTAAACATGTTTGTGGCCACAACCGAGCTCATATCACTAGTCAAACAAACCAAATGTTTAGGCCTCTAATCTATTTGTCTTCCGATATACTATTCAAGCCAATAAATTGATATTTATATCCGAGATAGAAATACCTATTACAATGTTTAAAATCATTAGATATACAATAACAATAGAATACTATGTAATGCAAGTGCAGTGCAGTGCAGTGCAATGCAATGCAATGCATTACAATACAATACAATGATATGTATTGTAGTGCAATACAGTGCAGTGTAATACAGTACAAAGCAATGCTTGCGCAGTGCAAGTGCAGTGCAGTTCAGTACAATGCATTGCAATACAATACAATGCAAAACAGTACAGTACAATGCATTACAATGTATTACACTGCAGAGTATTGCAGTACAATGCAATACAATAGTACAGTGAAGTGTGCAGGACACTACAGTACAATAAAATGCAATGTATTGTATTGTCCGCGAGGCACGAGATGGTCCCTGGAGCTGCCCGTAAACAGCCATGTCCTCACGCGGTATCTCGTTTTTAGCAGGCGCAAAGGCGAGTAACGAGGACTATTAATAGACTGACGCGATAGCGGAAAATATAACGTCTTAGTATTGATATTGATCATGTAGGCTTATGTTAAAATGGATTTTAGTAATTAAAACAAGCGGTTTTTTTCAAATTAATTCTATTGACTAAATTTTAAACAAAGTCAGCACAAACAATACAGTAAATGAAAAATGTGTACCTAGTAGCCTACAGGCGCTTTAAATATCATACTACATATAAATAAATTGAGTAAATTAAGTTTAAAAAATATACAGTAAAGGAGGTTCTAAAAATCAAAAAGCTATAAAGTACAATAATATTAACCAAATTTAAGTTGCTGTAAAATATTTTGTACGAATATAAGTTTATGCAGGAAGTTTATAAATGTATACAGTTGTTGTATAATAAATTAGTTATATCAATTAAAGTTAATTTATAATCATATTTATTATAAATTGTATTGCTTGATGTTTTCTTTTATTGTTATTTGTAAGGAATATAATTACACTGTTCATTAATAATTTAATCTTCTATCGTTTTTAAACTTATAAATCCAAAAATATTATACTATGATAAACTCTTACCGTGTTTTTAAAAACATATTATTAATATTATTTCAACACTACTAATCGGAATTATAATAACTTTTAAGCTGTTATTCTGTTAATCTATTAAAATCCATTTAGTACAATAATTAAGTAAACGTACATACGAACAGTATATATATTTTGTTCTTTCTCAGCAGTAATTGCATACATATTTCCAATAATTGCTATTAATAATGTTATTTTTTATATATATTAAAAAAAAAAAAACACTGCAGAATTCCTGTTTTGTACCACGATGCCACGTTCGATTTTAAATAGCATTTGTCGAATAACGATGCTGCGGACATTCACGGCGGCTCTGTACTAGGTCGTGGCACATAGCTACAAGCGCCTTCAAACTAAATCTAGGCAAGAACCCAGGGACCATCTCGTGCCTCGCGGACAGTAGTGCAGTGAAGTGCAGTACAATACAATATATTGCATTGCAGTGCAGTGTAGTGCAGTACAGTACTGTACATTACAATACAATGCAATAATTTGCCTACGTGTTTATTGCATCTTTACAATAAACAAGTTCCAATAATAACAGGTACTTACTTAAAAGTTCTGTGTTCCATCTAGGCGCCATTTCGTTTTGTTTGCTATATAATATTTATCTATAGAACGTTTTCACCGATTGGTTTTTAACTTGGCAGAAGTTATCTATCTATATATATAAAAGCCAAATCCACCGACTCACTGATCACGATTTCTCAAAAACTACTGAACGGATTGGAATGAAATTTGGTATGTAGCTTCCTCTAGGGCCGTAGGTGCTCTCTAAGGAAGGTTTTTTTTAAATTCGAAATCTTAGGGGGGTTTCTGGGGTCAAAATTATTAAACCACGATTTCCCTAAAACTACAGAACGTATTGGAATGAAATTTGATATGTGGCTTTCTCTAGGGCTGTAGGTGCTAATAAGAAAGGGTTTCAATTACGGGGGGTTTCAACTTGTCTTAGGGGGGGGACAAAGTTACTAAATCACGATTTCTCCAAAACCACCGAACGGATTGGAATTAAATTTGGTATGTAGCTTCCTCTAGGGCCCTAGGTGCTCGCTAAGAAAGGGTTTCGAAAAATTCGAAATTTTAAGGGGGCGTTGTAGGTTCAAAGTTACTAATTATCCCCATAAGAAATTCATAGTGTATTTATTGATATAATATTTTATTTTGTTAATATACATTTAACTTTGATTTGTCTATCCGTGCAAAGCCGGATCGGGCCAGCTAGTTGTACAATACCCAACAACTCGTTTTTCAAAATGGAGATGATTTAAAGATTTTAATTGAGAGTAACTCCAAAGCTGTAAATGTTTGAACATCTGACGATAGCGTACCCTTGGTACGCGAGTAAAATCAAACTCACACCTCTCCATTTTAAGTAAAATACATAGGCGTAAGGTTTGTTTTTCGGCCATATATGTATTGATACTCATTATAGAAGTAAATGTGTTCTGAATTATTGTTATAAACGGCAATATAAACGGGTGATCAAAGTAAACTTTGTATTGTTGCATTAATTTTTTAGTAGTACAAAACCTACCTCCCTAGCAAGACCGTAGCCAGGAAACCTTTTTTTTCAGGTCATGGCCGGGGATTTCAATTTAAACCATTTTAACACGTTCACTGCTAAGCACGCACATGTGAGCTTGACACTGAACACTATGAAAAGCGGCCGACGCACAGTGCATTGCACTCCAACCCCGTATTGGGAGTATTTGCAATACGCAATGCATTGCGTGCTTCGCACGGCAGCCCTCGTATTGGGAGAATTTTCAATGCATTGCCTGCTTCGCACGCCAACCGCCGTATTGGGAGTACTTTCAATACACAACACATTGCGTGTTTTGTTAGAGTAAAGTACTTTTTTGGACTTTATAGTTTTCTTATTTTAGATAAGATCAAGCTCACAATAGAGTAAGGCTGTAACCTACGGCACCCATGTTTATTGTACGTTGTAGTTTAATCAAGCAAATCTAAATATCAGATTGCACAATGGTGTAAAATATGTTGCTGGATCCTCTGTTGTAATTTAATTTGCACTTTTTAAACCTAGTATTAATTTTTACTATTAAATTAAGACAGGGGGGGGGGGGGAGGGTTATCCCTCCCCCGGCCTTGCTCCTAGGCCTGGCGTTTAGTACATTTCAAAGCAACAGAATTGGTTTTAGTCGGTCTATATAGAACGCGACGCGATTTGCAAGGCTCAGCAATCTACTTCCAGAGATAAAACATCCTATTTAGGATAAGACATTTATCGCTACGAAGCAACCCGAGTTGGCTGAAATTGTCATTTTTCGCACTGTTATAAAACTTTTATTAAAAACTTATATCATTTATACAACTTGTTTCAAAAATGTAGTTTAATAATTCAACTACATGTCCAATGCAACATTTATAGTAAAAAATCTGATAATCATAGGTCCTAAATTGCTTCGTTTTCCGTATAGCCGCCATATTTTTGTCACTAAATAATTTTTACTTTCTCCACCCTATACGTAGTATACAATACGTAATATTGTTTTTGTCCAAATTTTCGAATTTTAATTTTAGTGGAATTAATTGTTTTGGTGCTCCTTGAACCCAAAAAAGTGTTTTTTTGTTGGTGATGTCTGTCCGTGTGTATGTAAGAATGTGTACAGAGCTGGAGACCATACCAACCGTCCGATTTTGATGAAATTTGGTATGTAGGTGTAGTTCTGGAATATCTCCAGGCATTGTTTTCCTTTTTCAAATTTTTTATTTTTAAGGGGTTTTACCCCCCAAAAATGGCCAAAAAACGAGAAAATATAAATTTCTCAAAAACGGCTCTAACGATTTTGATAAAATTTGGCTTATTTGTAGCAATTACTGTACCCTACCATATGCAAAAAACCGGATCTTTCTAAAAATTCTCGTTTAGGTAATACTACTACCGTCAACCGGGGTTACTTTGACCCCTTTTTTTATGTTTTTTGTACTTTTTATTTAGTATATATAAATTTATATGCATGGGGATTTTTTTAATGGTAGAATATAACCACACAAATATAACTAGTGCACTGTTCAACTCATATCCATCATAGATAACTCAAAAAAAATTAAATAAAAGGGGTCAAACTTACCCCATACTTTGGGGTTACATTGACCCCTCACATTTATTGCAATAAAAATGTATTATAAAGGTTCCTGTGGTCAATGTTAGTACAGTACTCTGTAAGTATGACCCCTGTAAGAGGGGTCAATGATACCCAGGCAAAATTATGTAAATTTATTCTGAACCAAAAACTCCAAGGAAAAAAACACTCACATTCGGAACACAGAAAACTTTTAATTAATAAGATTGAATAATTATAATTAAGAAACATATTAAAACACAAGTAAGAAGTTCAAATTGCTTGTAAAAATTACATTTCTTTGACCAAAACTCATCCAAGAAACTTGAATACAAAACACTCACATTCGGAACACAGAAAAAATTTAATTAATAGAATTGAATAGTTATCATTAAGAAACATATTAAAACACAAGTACCGTAAGAAGTTAAATTGCTTGTAAAAGTTACATTTCTTTGACCAAAACTCGTCCAGGAAACATGTATACAAAACACTCATATTCGGAACACAGAAAACATTTAATTAATAAAATTGAATAATTATCATTAAGAAACATATTAAAACACATGTACCGTAAGAAGTTAAATTGCTTGTAAAAATTATATTTCTTTGACCAAAACTCGTCCAGGAAACTTGTATACAATCTTTCTGCCCTCCTGTACTAACACTGGCGATGGTAGCTTCCCAAGAACATCGGTGAATGAAGAACGCGTTGGTTGGTAGGCAAAGTGAGCAGGGGCGGGGCGCTCTAGTTTGAAAATAAATAAATACCTTTACTTTCTCACTATACTATAGTATAGAGAAAGTATAGTGATCGCCAAAAAATAACGATGTTGAGATTTTTGTGGAAATATCCGTTTGGAACCCTTTGAGTCCAAAAAAAGTGTTTTTTTACAAAATGTCTGTCTGTCTGTATGTATGTAGCCTATGTCCTTATGTATACAAAGCTAGTGCGAAAACTATTCGATCGATTTCAAACAAATTTGCACCAGACATGTCAAGTAGGCCTGTATAGGTGCACGAAAAACGGGTTTGAAATTTTTTGAAAAACAACCCTTTTTTTGGCAAAAAAATCCCCAAAAAATCAGTTATTATTTTTTTATAAAAAAACGGCTCTAACGATTTTGATAAAATTTGGCTTATTTGTAGTCTTTAAAGTACCCTACCATATGCAAAAACCCGCATCTTTCTAAAAATTCTCGTTTAGCTAATAATAATAACAATAACTGATTTTTGGAGGTTTTTTGGCCCCAAACACGGTTAAACATTCAGTGTTTTGGTTCAGTATACTGCTAACTTAAAATTATGTTGTTTTCGATCCAATTAGCAAATGATCACAGGTGTTTGAATTGTATTATAATACAATAATCATTTTACTTTGATTTTTGTTTGCTTTTATTTTTATTAACTTTAGCTAAAAAAACTTTTATTAACTTTAGCTGTTGGTTGTGAATAATAATAAACTAATTCTAAATTTGCTAATTTGGTTGCTATGGTAATAAATGTGAACAAATATGTGTAGCAAAGCTTTTGATCCAAATCGGCTGTTTTGTCTGTTAAGAGCTGGGAGTGGATCACGAATTTCCACCATTTTTACGCTTAAAATCTTGCAAAATCCTTTCTTAGTGTACGCCTATGACCCTATAAGATTATACCTTCAAAATATTGTAGTTTTTCTGAAGTAGGTTTTGCTCCACGTTGATTCTGTGCCAGTAATTCAGTCAGGACGTTTGACAAAATGAATCTAAATGTTTGAAACTTATAAGTTATAAAAACTAACTAGATTAGATTAATTTGAGGAGGACTCCTTCTGGACGTAAATCTTAGGTTTATTGTGTTCCTCCTATATTGTAGTTTCTAGCTGGTTAGAAGCCTGAACCCCCTGGTAGGTCCACAAAGTGCGTGTCTTATTCGTCCCCTGGTTGCTGGATTCCAAAGATCCTCCAGCTTCTTCCAAACAAAAATAAAAACGCCCCTTGCAGACTCTTG
This sequence comes from Philaenus spumarius, assembly GCA_018207615.1. Taxonomy (NCBI): domain Eukaryota; kingdom Metazoa; phylum Arthropoda; class Insecta; order Hemiptera; family Aphrophoridae; genus Philaenus; species Philaenus spumarius. Next base: position 32,596 of record JAGFPH010004644.1, on the reverse strand, counting down.
GGACCCGTTCACAAAGTCGACAGTTTCGGTTACCGTTCAAGACTCCTAGATGTTTTCTGAACTGACAATGTCCAGATATGAGTGTGATAAATCTTCTGAGGTGCTGCCCCTCAAACTTAATCAGGGTCCTAGCTCAATGCTCGTCTCCTAATTAGTTGTTTGCTTTGAGCATGCCTAAGTATTTTGCACCATCTCATGGGCGCCCATACTATGGTCAGAGAGGGGGGGGGGGGCACGGCAAAAAGGAGAATTTGCCTAAGGGCAGAGAAAGGAAAATTTGTATATTATTAATTATAGTCAGATATTTTTCTTTAAAGATATTAGCACTAACATATGTTTTAAATGTTATGTGCCGTTTGATTTTACATATAATTATTTTATTTTTTTACAAGAGTTCAAGCATGAGCTGCTTGGTCACTACTTGGAGCGGTCTCTGGGGGTGTTATAGCTCTTTGTGTATTCACTGAAGTTGTAAAGGTACAGACTAAATGTTGTGTGGGTTAATATTTCCCCTGAACAGCCAAATTGGCTTCCCAAATTTAAAAGTTTTCTTGGAGATGTGAAAAATATTGAAGGATGTTTGGCCGAAGGAGGGGTGGGTTCTCCTTAACTCGTTTACTGCTACGCAAATTTCGTATTTCCGCTAGGAGCTGACCTTTAATTTTTTTATATTTATAATCTAAATGAGTAGAAATTACTTTATTTTTTATTTTTGAACCTTTCTACGTAATAATCACTAATATCTTAAAGCGGATGTAAATGTGACCTATAGGCTTAAAATTGGCGTGCGAAGCACACGATACATTGTGTATTGAAAATATTCCCAATATGAAGGTTGGCGTGCGAAGCACGCAATGCATCGTGTATTGAAAATACTCCCAATGTGGGGATTGGCGTGCATTACACTGTGTGTCGGCCGCTTTTCATAGTGTTCAGTGTCAAGCTCACATGTGCGTCCTTAGCAGTGAACGTGTTAAGCCCCATACTCCGGTCTAGTTCCCTCCCCCCCTAGAAAATATCATATTGGCGCCCATGCACCATGTTGGTGTTCCTCTTCCCTGGCCCAGTTGTTTAATGTGCTCATTTCCATGGTGCGGCTAATGCAGCACATTGGTTCCGGCTCCATGAAGGGTAACGATGTTCCTTTCTTTGCGAGGATGACTGTCATCTCGTTCCCTTGAATTCCACGTTGTTCTGGCACCCATCTCAATTCCACTTATTTTTTGTGGAGAGTTTGGTTAGTGATGAGGTACGTTCTTTCACCAGTTTGGGTGTGATTTGTATTGAGTCCAGGAGGGTTTAAGTGCTGCTTGACTATCTTAGAGAACTAGAATTTATCAGTTTCTATTGCCTTTCAACAATCCAGCCAGTAATCACTGAGGTTTCTGCTTGGAAGACGGTGAAATGCGTTCCCAAGGCTCAAACTAATATTTGTCCCTGGTGACGCTCTGTATACCAGAGTACAGTGTTTCAGACTAAGAGTTCTCGGTTTCCGAGGATTACTGAGAAGGGTGTACTGAATGTACTCAGAGTGCACAGTGTCAGACGTCATGTTTAATATTATAATTACCTTATGGCGATTCTGTCAAACACTCCTTGGTTGATGTGGTTAGTAGGGTATATCTTTCCACTTACATGACGCGTTTCGACTCTTTAATCAGTCATTATCAAATGCACACACGAATACACT
>JAGFPH010004644.1:14600-30806 GCA_018207615.1 Philaenus spumarius | reverse complement strand
AGTGTATTCGTGTGTGCATTTGATAATGACTGATTAAAGAGTCGAAAGGCGTCATGTAAGTGGAAAGATATAACCTACTAACCACATCAACCAAGGATTGTTTGACAGAATCGCCATAAGGTAATTATAATATTAATATTAACAATCCAGTAAGGCTACAACATTGAAGAATGTCATGTTTAACACCGAGTGTTTAAATTTGGTGTTTAACTATTTCGGACTGTTCTACTCTTGACACGACTTTCCGCCATTCGTTCACACTCGTCAGTCTGTATGCAGATTTTCTGTCCTCCGACATTACGTAAATGTCTATAGGCGGGAGTCCAAGAAGCACCTCAACAGCAGCTGCCGGGCTGCTTCAAAAAGCTGCGGTTATGCATAAGTATGCACTTTTTTATATTCCGGGCAATTTATTCACCTCAGCAGTTTGGTATGATGTTTTCCACCGGTGTACAGCTTCTTATGTGATTCGGGGTATGATCACCGATTCATACAACCAAAGGGCTGTATGGGCTTTGAGTCCTGTAGTAGGACCAATAAAATAGCGGTCCATAAACCGAGGCCCACAAGGTCGAGGTGCAAACGAGTGGAACGAAGCGGCGCGTGAGTGCAAAGAAATTCTACTAACATATTTCGTACACGTAATCGACTATTCAGTGCCTTCGTGAGAAAACAATTTCCCAAATTGTTGGTTCAACCCCTAAACAGTATAAATTTAATTTTGGAAATTCGCTAAACTTTCGTCAGCAGAACCGCTGACGTGATCGAATTATTTAATATTACAGGACAACATACTGCAGTCAGTTCGAATCCTTGTTGAATACCATGGATGGTGATTTCAGCAGACATAACCCATCCGCGCTTTTCGTCTCGATACAAAACTGCTGTAAATTTGTTTGTATCATATTATTAGCGAATTTCCATAGGAGAAATGAGCTATTGCAGTGGCTCTTATGGTAAGACCCAAGGTCGGGAGTAGCAAATGAGCACCGATCATGGTCCACAGAACACGTTTTGGGGTGTCATTAAAAGTCATATATATATATACATATATATGTATATATTTATGTATGTATGTGTGCGCACTCTAACGGACGCATTTTACGTCCGATTTGGTCCAAATTTGGTACACACGTTCTTTTTCTAAGTCGCTTGGGCGAGTTCATTAGCCAAAAAAATTTACCGGAAGTAGACACATTTTTTGACCGGAAGTAACATGTATATATGTGTGCGCATTCTAACGGTCGCATTTTACATCCGATTTGGTACACAGGTTGGTTTTCTAAGTCGCTTGGACGAGTTCGCTAGCCAAAAAAATTTACCGGAAGTAGACCAAATTTTTGACCGGAAGTAACTTTATGAATATATGTGTGCGCACTCTAACGGACGCATTTTACGTCCGATTTGGCCCAAATTTGGTACACACGTTCCTTTTCTAAGTCGCTTGGACGAGTTCATTAGCCAAAAAAATTGACCGGAAGTAGACTAAATTTTTGACCGGAAGTAACTTTATGAATATATGTGTGCGCACTCTAACGGACGCATTGTACGTCCGATTTGGTCCAAATTTGGTACACATGTTGTTTTTATAAGTCGCTTGGACGAGTTTATTAGTCAAAAAAATTGACCGGAAGTAGACCAAATTTTTGACAGGAAGTAAGGTTATGTATAAGTGTGCGCACTCACTCTAACGGACGCATTTTACATCCGATTTGGTCCAAACATGGTACACAGGTTGGTTTTCTAAGTCGCTTGGACGAGTTCGTTATATAAAAATATTGACCGGAAGTAGACCAAAGTTTTTACCGGAAGTAACATGAATGTATAAGTGTGCGCACTCTAACGGACGTATTGTACATCCGATTTGGTCCAAATTTGGTACACAGGTTGGTTTTCTAAGTCGCTTGGACGAGTTCGCGAGCCTAAAAAATTGACCGGAAGTAGACAAATTTTTTCTAAGTCGCTTTGACGAGTTCGTTAGCAAAAAAAATTGACCGGAAGTAGACCAAATTTTTGACCGGAAGTACAAATTTTTTGAGATTTTTCGTACTAGAAATAAACTTTTTTGAAGTTTTCTTTAAAAAAAATAGACATATGAAATCATTCTGCACATTTTGTTTTTTTACGCGACTTTATAGCCCATCTGGTTCCCCCAAAAACAATCAAAACGTAAAATACCGTAAAAAAACCCAGAATTAAATCCACGGCTTTTACCTTTGTGACCGATGGCAATATATTTGGTACATGCTGGCAGCAGCTACGTGAGTTGATCAATTTCCCAAATAGTTGTTTGAAACCCAAAAACATATATACATTTAATTTTGGAAATTCGCTCAACTCACGTCAGCGGTTCAGCTGCGTGGTCGAATTATTTCTAACTGAAACTACTTCAGTATCAAGTACCAACGCATGATGAACTACACTAATCATATTTATTGAGTATAATCTACCGCGTTGGAGATGTAACGGAGATGTGTTAAAAGGTCTCAATCAATGACTTCCGTTATAACAGTTTAATGATGACCAACGCATACGGCAATCGTGCTATCATCTTGTGTAATAGCTGGTTTCCGTCTCAACAGAACTTCCTACATAACTTGTTTTATCTTTGGTCTATTCTGTTTTGGTTCGCGATCGTTAAAATATGCGTCGTGTTCATGCGATGTTGATATTCTTCGGGTGTTGCGCTGCAAATTGTAGGCTACAACTTTACGTTTTTGAAACAGTGTAGTATTATTTGTTTGTAAATGTTTTAATATTGATGTTTTACAACTAATTGTGTATACTTCGATGTTGTGAAATTCGCACAAGTTTCAAGTTATAAAAATGCTTATTTTACTTTCTCCACCCTATACGTAGTATATGGAGAAAGTATTGTTTTCGTCCAAATTTTCGAATTTGAATTTTTAGTGGAATTATATGTTTTGGTGCTCCCTGAACCCCCAAAAAATGTTTAGTGGAATTATCTGTGTTGGTGCTCCCTGAACCCAATAATATTTTTAGTGGAATTATTTATTTTGGTGCTCCCTGAACCCAAAAAAGTCGTTTTTTGGTGATGTCTGTCCGTGTGTCGTAAGGACTTGTACAGAGCTGGAGACCATACCAACGGTCCGATTTTTATGAAATTTGGTATGTAGGTGTAGTTCTGGAAGATCTACACCAGCAAATAGCCAAAAAACGAGAAAAATCTAAATTTCTCCAAAACGGCTCTACCGATTTTGATAAAATTTGGCTTAATTGTAGCCCTTAATGTACCCTACCATATGCAAAAAACCGCATCTTTCTAAAAATTCTAAATTGGAGGTTTTTGGCCAAAAACGGGATTGTTTTTCAAAAATTTTCAAAACCTTTTTTCGTGCATCTATACAGGCCTAATTGACATGGTTGGTGCAAATTTGTTCGAAATCGATAGAATAGTTTAAATAATAATAATAATAAAATATGGATGTGTGTTACGTGCATCATTTGCATCATTCCAATGTAACATTTTCCAACTTTTGAAATTCTAAATAACCACCTCCTATGCTACTCTTGGGAAGGTATAAAGTTTCAACTGGGAGAAAGTATGTGGCAGTTATCTGGTACCGTTTATTTTACCACAAACTGTAGCCTACACTGTATTAGATTACTTTCTGTATTTTCAATTTAGGTCCTTTCATGATTTACAGTTTATATATTGTCTCCAAGAAATTCTATAGAAATACAACTATTTTACGACTCTTCGCCTTGGGAAAAACTTCGAGTGTAGGCGTACAGTGTGAATTTAATAAAATTGGTCCGAGTACAGTCAGTGACCTTATGGTGGCGCGAGGAAAGCGTGACGGACGGACAATTCTGGGCTGAAAGCATAAGTCTCAGCGTCTGCTAACAGCCCATTTACCGTTCCCTTACTCTGAGCACCATTCAAAGCAAAGAGAAGGAATTGTGAGTAAATTCACCGTTGTAGTTTGTTTAGTAGCGCAACAGTCGGCTTGAGTCACAAACGGCGAGATCGTTTTAATTTCGTTTTTCTGATTTCTTTATAAATGAATAACCAGAGTAATAACTTAAATTATTAAAATGGCTTTATATATGCTTTAAGCATAATTTAAAGTATGAAAATTATTGATTAAAAATCCCCACAAAGTGCTAATCGATTTTACTCAATTAAACGGAGTTGCTGAAGATGAAAAACAGCGTCCGAAACACGTTAGTATGAAGGGTATGTTTTCCCTGCTTTAAGCAAGGTGAAGAAGACACTTATTATTTTTTACCTTTTACTTTCTCACTATATTTATATAGTATAGAGAAAGTATAGTGATGGCAATATCCGTTTTAGGACCTCCTGAGTCCAAAAAAGTAGTTTTTACAAAATGTCTGTCTGTATATCTGTATGTTTGTCTGTACAGGGTGGTTATAAAGTCACTCCCCCCCTTTAACTTTTGTGTTTGTTAAAACAAACAAATATCCTTTGGGGAACGATACTAACTTAACCCAAAGTATCTTTTGAAGCAACCGGAAATTTTGAGTGTCCCTGAAAATGGGGGATTTTGGGGTCAACTCAAAATTTTTAAATGGGAAGTATGGTCATGTGATACCTCATTTTAAAAGTCTATTTAAGGAAAATTTATTTTTACTCAATCTTAGAAAATTTTGTAAAAAATAAAATTTACGAAATCGATTTGGAAGCAATTTTATAGGTCAAGCACTTTGAAATAAACATTTTTTGTTTCTTGAAATTTTTTCTAAAAACTCTTCCTTTTCAAGATATTAGCAACTTTATGTCGATTTATTTCAACACGTTTAGGGCCGCCATTTTGTTTTGGGTGGTCCGATTTTTATTTTCTTTATGTCATTTTCCTAGTCTTAAATATACCTTTAAAGTGAGGTATCACATGACCATACTTCCCATTAAAAAATTTTGAGTTACCCCCAAAATACCCCATTTTTAGGGGACACTCAAAATTTCCGGTTGCTTCAAAATATACTTTGGGTTAAGTTAATATCGTTCCCCAAAGGATATTTGTTTGTTTTAACAAACACAAAAGTTAAAGGTGGGGGAAGTGATTTTATAACCACTCTGTATGTATGTATACAAAGCTAAAGAGAAAGCTATTCGATCAATTTCGAACAAATTTGCACAAAACACGTCTATTAGACCTGTATAGGTGCAAGAAAAATGGTTTTGAAAACAACCCACTTTTTGGCCAAAAAACTCCCAAAAAATGAGTTATTATTTTTTTATAAAAAACAGCTCTATATTACGATTTTGATCAAATTTGGCTTATTTGTAGCCCTTAATGTACCCTACCATATGCAGAAAACCACATCTTTCTCTAAAAATTCTTGTTTAGCTAATAATAATAATAACTTATTTTTGGATTTTTTTTTTGCCAAAACGGCGATTGTTTTTCAAAAATTTTCAAAACCTTTTTTCGTGCATCTATACAGGCCTTATAGATGTGATTTGTGCAAATTTGTTCGAAATCGATCGAATAATTTTCTCTCTAGCTAATAATAATAATATTTATTGGTTAATCTCCCTACATTAATATCACCTCTCCTACCCCTCCTACAATTATGAAGTCACAACGAATCTGTTTAATAATTTAAATATGTTTGTGAGAAAGTATGTGCCAGTTCCTGGTACCGTTTATTTACAATAAAATTAAAAAGACATTGGATTAACTCATCTGACCTGACTCATCAAAGATTTTATGTGCCAGTAGTGTGTTTTTCATTGTTATGATTTCGGAAGTTTCCAAATTAAATAAAGTATTCTGACCGATTGTTAAAAAATCTAGATTAGTTTAAATGTATAAATGTGATCGTTTTGTAATACAATTTTGCCTATCGGCTAGTTGAGAAACAATGTCCCAAAGAAAAGTTTATTGTTTCAAAATTAATTTTGGCGACGATATTGATCACTTATTAAGAGTATAGAATTGACATTGGCAGGCGCCGCTTTACAGCATTGCGGAAACGTTAAGAGGGTGGCCTATCGCTTGCTTTACAGGGGATCCAGGGCGGATAAAGATGGTTTATTTGTTTCAGCAAGCAGGTTATAAATCGGCCTTTGAAAAGGACAAATGCTAATCCATTATGACTATGCTTTTATAATTTTTTTAGAAAAATCATAAAGTGCCAAACTCCTGTTTAGGACATTATATTGGATAAGATAATAAATTTAAAATTGTTGTATACATTTTCCCTTTATCCAATACAGCTAACATCATTTGTTTGTTTATTTTTGTAGTTTTATTTTTAATAATTAATTCACTTTTAGTATCCAGTCGATTAATTGAATAGAAAAATAATTCGACCACGCAGCTGAACCGCTGACGTGAGTTGAGCGAATTTCCAAAATTAAGTTTACTGACCGAGCGAAGCGAAGTCTCCGTTTTAGTTCGACCGTTCGGCATTTCGTCTGTCTCAAGATTACGGCCAAACGCCTTGACCGATTGTCATGATTTTTTTGCTTGAATGTTCCTTATTCCTAGGCCGAGCCATGTATGTATATCGTTTTTTCTATTTTGCATGTTTAACTCCTTAAATATAATAAAAATGGCAGCCGCACCGTTTCTCTCAGTGTAAGCTTTTTTCCAAAGCCAGTTTGTGGCTTAACCGCAAGTCGAATTGAAAAACTAATTTCATTTTGTGAGTATCAAATTTGATGTTCTGCAAAATTGTTTTCTTTCCTTATCTCTAACGGTAAGCTCATAAAATTGCCGCAAAATTCAAGTTTTGTTAAAAATCGTCCAAGTTTTTTATTTTAACCATGTTTGTATACGTTTATTCTTTAGATACCTTCATAAAGCCTTATAATTTTATGGAGAGAGAGAGCGCTACCTGCTGTCTTGCTCTTTCCTGCGGTGCGTCAGTGTGGCCGCTGTGAATGTGAGTGAGTTGTGGTTATTTCCTTACTGGCACAATATTTTTAACCAAAGCTCAAAACCACATTTGTTACTTCAACGAGCGAGGTCTACTGTTCACAGAACTACTAGTATGTTTTAGGGTTTCAACCAACTATTTGGGAAATTGTTCTACTCACGTAGGCGCTGAATAGCTGCCTGTGTGTACGAAATATATTAGTAGAATATGTTTGTAACTCAGCCTCCAGCCCCGGCTCGCGTGCTGCTTCGTTCCACTAGCAGCGCAAAAACTCGTTTGACTGCTTCACTTCGCTCGAAGCGTATAAATTTGGCTGTTAGGCCTCGGATCGATTTTGAGGGAACCATCGTACTAAAAAGGAGCCGTTAGAGTGCGAACATATATACAGGGTGTAAAAATAACCTTAAGGACTTTGTGATATGATTCCTCATACAAAAAGGAAGAACAAAGTTCGTATAAACATAGGCCCGAAAACGCTTCTTTTTCCAGATATCTTCCATTTTGTTTTTTGTACAAAGTAATTCATATCTAGAGAACGGTTTGACCGATTGAGTTCAAACTAGGCATGAAATTTAACCTAACAATGATATATCTAAAAAAAAATAAGCGATTAAATCCAATCATGCGTTTCAAAATGGCGGCTGATTGAAAATTTCAAACCTAAATTACTCAAAAACCGTACATTTTTACAAAAAATGTCAAGACACCTTTTTTGTAGCCCTTTTGATTGCCTATCGGAAGGTGTAACTGTCAAAAATAATCGGATGAAGGATTAATAGCTAAGTTAAAAATAATGACATATGATATTTGGTTTAACCACTCGAAATCAATTTTGAAAAAATCAAAATGGCTGTAACTCAACATTTTCTAAATACTCCCAAATATCGTTGTGTGGTATATCGTTTGAAAGCTTATTTAATTCTGAATCCAAAAAGAATAATAATTAGTACTAAAAAAAAATAGTACAGCAAAATGGGGCAAAATCGAAAAACACGATGTCGTTGTTTTTGGCCGGCATTTTTAATCGGTTAAAGATATGGATGTACGAATTTCACCATTGGTTTTCCCTTGAAATTCTACTTCGGAATGATATATCACATGACTACACTCAAATTAAAAAAAAACAAAGTTGCATTAAAAATGGCAAATCCAAGATTGTAGATAATTTAAAAAAAAAATCTTAGTAAAATAGTATTTTTACATAAAGTAGGTTCCTTAATCACATTTACCTTCAAATTTTCTTTGGGTCTTTTCTATTTTACGACCGCATGTCTCAAACTATTTTCTATACTAACAGAATGATAATAAAGTAGGTTTTCTCACTCAATTGATGAAATCATCTATAAAATAAATGGTTTTATAGTTTTTCACAAAATAGAAAAACACACTAACACAAACTAATTACATGTAAACGTTTTACACTTCTGGTTAGGTTTGGGTTAGGTCTGGGTTACGTCTAGGTTAGGTTAGGTTAGGTTAGGTTAGAACTGGTCTATTGAACTTTTACTTTATCAAGAAACGAGCCATGCGGTCGTATAATTGAAATGCGGTCGTATAATAGAAAATACCCTTTTCTTTATTTTTTTTTTTTGAATAATGATTCATTTATTCATCACCAAACAAATACAAATATTAACAAATTAACAAAATCAAAAATAACACAATTCCTTCTTAACTTAAAAACAAAAATGTACAAAATAATAATAAATTTAACGTATGCCTAGTATGAATAAATGATATAGGGGTCTCCTAGGCATTGCCTGATTGAGACTTCCAACTTTTCTTTTGCTATTAAAAGAAAATGAGAAGGAAATAAATGAGTTCAGTGTCGCCGTGTAACCAGCTTAACAAAATTAAAGTGCAATATTTAGAAATTATAAAATACAAAAGAAACATTAACTAGCCTATTTAGTCAATAAATTAATTAATTAACACCTGCAAGGTTTTCAATATACAAAATAAAGGATTCGTACCATTAGAAATTATTATTAGAGCCAACTTGCGTCATTCCACAATTTTGATAAAAGATTCAATATCCTCAACTGAAAAAAGCAATGTCTTGACATCTCTCAAAAACCCTGCCAACGGATCATTTTTAACATACAATGAAACAATATTGTAGAGACGTGGAACATTAAAAGTAAAAAAATGTCTGTATAAAGTAAGTTTGGGTTTTGGCACGAGCACTTTATTACTGTTTCTTAGAGTGTAAATGCTGCAACAATTGTTCTGAAAACAATTATTTTTCGCTCTGAACAGCTTTAAAATTTTAAAAATGTACATATGCCTTAGCGGTAAGATTTTTAATTTAGAAAAAATAGGCCAAGAGTGTTCGAGCCTAGATTTCCTCGAGATCACTCTTACAATATGTTTTTGAATTGTTATAATAGGTTTGAGCGTGGAGAGATAAGTACCACCCCAACAACTCAACCCATAACCCAAGCGAGAACTCACTAATGCATGGTATACATATAATAAAACTTTTGGTGGACAAATATTACTTAATAAATACAATTTTCTCAGCGCACTATACATTTCCACCTTAAGTTTCCCCATATGTCCCTCCCATGAGAAATCTGAATTAATTATTAAACCTAGATACTTTATTTGGTTTACTTTATCCAAAGCCAAACAACTGCAATTATTAAAGTTTCCACAATTAAACCTATGGTAAGTTATATTTTCTTCAAAAATAATTTCTTTTCGTAGGCCAAACACCATATATTTTGTTTTTTCACTCAATACAAGAAAATTTTTATCAAACCAGTACCTTATCCTGATTAGATCTTCCTGCATATTACAATGAATTTGTTTTAAATATATACTTGAATATGTTAGAGCGGTATCATCAGCGAAGGCCGTGAGTCTGCCATTAAATTTAGCTTCACATAAATCATTGACATATATAAGAAACAGTATCGGGCCCAGCACAGATCCCTGAGGGACTCCGTGCTTTAGAACCCCTCTTTTGCTGACCATTCTGCCAATTTTAGAGCATTGTTCTCTATCTCTTAAATAGCTGCAAAACCACTCCAGAGGTAATCCCCTTATCCCCGCGTACCACAGTTTATTAATAAGTATTTTGTGGTCTACAGTGTCGAAAGCCTTAGTTATATCAATGTATAAAGCCGCGCATGGATTTCCATTATTTAAACTTTCAAAAATAGGTCCGAAAAACGTCAAGAGTGCATCCTCCGTCGATAAACCTTCCCTGAATCCAAATTGATGTTTGCTGAAATAACTGTGACTGTTAAAAAATGACACAAGCCGACTCTTTACAATCTTCTCCAATACCTTTGAAAAGGATGATAAAAGCGAAATAGGACGATAATTAGCAACCATTTTCCTATCACCCCGCTTGTAAAGTGGCATAACAAGTGCTGTTTTTAAACACTTAGGTTAATAACATAATAACAGGTTAATACGCTTAATAACATATCCACCTATATTATCTATACCCGGTGCTTTCCTACATTTAAACTTATTAACTATATTTAAAACCTCTAGATTAGTTGTAGGCAACATATAAATTGATTTAGCTATAAATTTAGGTTTAAAAAAACTGTCCAAAATATTAGAGTTTTAAAGACATGGAATATCACTCTTAAGTTGATCTGGAATAGAAAGAAAGTAATCATTAAAAGCTTCCGCAATACTCAATGGATCTGTAAATTCAGCATCGTTAAAGGAAATTATATCTATCTCAGATTTTGATTTAGGATCCTTTATCACATTATTAATCAAACCCCATTGAGACCTCACGTCACCTGCAAGTTGTTCGAAAAGAGCAAGATAGTATTCTTCTTTAGCCTCCCTTAAATCTGATCTTAGTTTATTTCTAAACCTAACATAATATCTTTTAAACCTAACATCATTAGGTTTGGCAATCATAAATTTAAACAATTTCTTTCTCAACCTACACCTAACGCAAAGTCTCTGAGAAATCCAAGGCTTCAACTCCTTTACTTTTTTCCTCCCTGTACTTAGTTCTTTACAGTTTTCCAGGGTTGAGCACAGAATGTCGAGAAATACTTGAAAAGCCTGTGAAGGACAGTTTTGTGAGTAAACCGGCGACTAATTTTTATAAGTTAACTCATACTGGAGTTTTTCAAAATTAGTTTTGTAAAAAGGCAAAGATTCGTTTTCATTGTTTTGACCAAAATCTATCTCGACTACAACAAGTGAATGATCGGTTATGTCCAAGTTGCAAACACTGGCCTTATAATTTATCGAATGCGTAAGATTATCACAAAACCTAATAAAAACATGATCTATGCACGTCCTAGTATTTTGAGTAATTCTCGTTGGCTCATCAATAAGAGAAGTAAATCCAAAGCTAGCCATTAATCCTACATAATTATGAGCTACCATATTATCCGCCAGAATATCACAATTAACATCGCCAATAAAAACAATGTTTTGAAAAGAACGAGATTTGAAAATATTTTCCAAGTTATCTAGAAATTCATTAAATGGTCGGAAATGAAATCTATAAACCGCAAATAGAGTAAAACGTAGACCTGCAGCAAGAATAGTTACCGACAGACAATCAGCTGAACAAACCTCAGATAAGACATCTACATCACTGCAAATAAGACCGTCCCTAGCGTAAACAACCACCCCGCCTGCCCTGTAGTTATCATTGCAGTGATAAAACATTTTGTAACCGTCAATAGAATAGTAATTAATCTCATCGCTACTCACCCAAATCTCAGTCAATACCATTATATCAGGCTGCTTTTGAAAATTAGTTATTTCATTTAAAAACAAATCAAAATTACTTCTCATGCTTCTAATATTCTGATTAATTATAATTAAACTATCAGTGCTTTGAAACAATGTACTAATTGAGTTTCAATTGTCAGTCTGATTTCCTAAATTAACTAATTTCATTCATTATATACGAAATATTAGACCGGTCCCAGACTTTTTCTACACTGGTATATTTTATTGTCTAGGAATACCTAACCAGCTTTTCCTGTGACCGATGGTTAGTGCATTTAACCAATTATATTCAAAACATTGATCACAAAAACTTAAATAAAAAAAAACGAAAATGGTTTGGTCTACCTTTTAGACATATATATTCAAACTTACATGTGCGGCTTGCTGAGGCAAGAGGACAAACAAGACAAGCAAACAGGCAGAGAAAAATGCTAACAACAAAAGCACAGATACACATAAATATAAATGAATAAAACATAACTATACAAATCTAAAATTAAAAATTACTCGGTTATGCAAACACAACAAATAGACAAAAAAAATAAACAAATGAAAAAAATGAACTCGGTTATGTAAAAAAATGAAAAATGAAAAATGACTTAGTTACAGAGACTAACTACTTCGTGTTTCAACAGCCAACTCTTAAGAGAAGTTAAAAAGTTACGAATCTTTAGTTCCGTTCTCGAGCGGATTAGAAGCAAATTGAAAACTTTTGGGCATAAAAATAAAAAAGATCTTTGGAAACAGGACCGGTTTACTTTTGATCTACTTCTGGTTGAATAATAAATTGTGTCGGTATTTACATTCCCATTCCTTATAAAAAAACTTTATTAAGTTTATACACAATAAACGGTACCAGAAACTGGCACATACTTTCTCACAAACATATTTAAATTACTAAACAAATTCACTATGACTTCATAATTGTATTAAAGTAATAGAGGGGTAGGAGAGTAACTAATAAATATTATTATTATTAGCTAGAGACAGCTCTAGCTTTGTGTACATACAGACATACAGACATTTTGTAAAAATCACTTTTTTGAACTCAGGGGTCCCAAAACGGATATTTCCACAAACATCTCAACATCGATTTTTTGTGCGATCACTATACTTTTTCTATACTATAGTATAGCGAGAAAGTAAAAGATTTTTCAGGGGAACAATAGACTTCTGAAAATGCATTTTTCCGAATGCATTTTGCACTGCACAAATGCAATTTTCAAAAATTATAAAATGAAAAGTACGTACATTTTTCAGATAATTTTCGAAAGTGAATGCAAAAAATCCCGTTTCAATCCGTCCATGGTATACAATTTCGGAGATTTTGGATCTTTTTGAGCTTTTTTCCATCGCCTGTCTACTAATAAATGTTGTTTAGTTTTTTTGACAGCTTCTATATTTATCCTTTGAACGCATGTAGCACGTACATTCTTCAGATAATTTTTGGAAGTGAATGCAAAAAGTCCCATTTCAATCCGTCCATGGTATCAAATTTCGGAGATTTTGGATCTTTTTGAGCTTTTTTCCTTCGCCTCTCTACTAATAAATGTTGTTTAGTTTTTTTGACAGCTTCTATATTTATCCTTTGAACGCATGTAGCACGGTCATGGTATATGGGCCTGGTATATTGTCCGAGTCGGTGAAAGCTACTATTGTCCCAGCCGTGTTATTACCTTACATAACCCCAAGTACAGTAAATGATACAATTTCTCCAATTGTAATCCCATTGTGTGATATTGTTTTGACCTTGACGGGGCTTGTGTTTGTACTCGGTGAAAGTCGAGGAAATTCGTGTTCCTTTATTACGCAACCATATAAGTAGGCCGATTAAATATTAGACAATTATTGTTGGACTATGACGTCTGCGAGTGGTTTATTGATGCTGCGAACAAAGGGTTCGTACCGTATCTGGTCATTATCTCGGCTTTGGTCCAGTGGTGGTAGGTATCATCCAAGCCGCAGATGATAGGTTCAGTCCTAGCGGGGAACAAATTATTAGGCGGTGGTTATCAGGGAAGATTGTCGTTCCTAAACTGACAATATACCAATAAAATAATTATTTCCTTTTTAAAAACGAGTCATAAATTTATACAAATTGTAAAAAACCTTTCAGGACTTTCGGATATGATTCCTCATAAAAAATGGAAGAAAAAAGTTCCTGTAAACATGTGCCCTAAAACTCTTAGTTTTCCAGATATACGCCATTTTGTTTTTTGTTCAAATAATTCATATCTAGAGAACGGTTTAAGTAATTGATTTCAAACTTGGCATTAAGTTTAACCCAAAAATGATATATGTCAAGAAAAATAAGCGATTAAATCCAATCGTACCTTTTAAAATGGCGGCTGTTTGAAACTTTCAAACCTAAATTACTTAAAAACGTACCTTTTACCGAAAAATGTCAAGATACCTTTTTTGTAGACCTTTTGATTCCCTATTGGAGGTTGTAACTCCCGAAACAATCGGATGAAGGATACTAAATAAGTTAAAGATAATGACAGCAAACCTTCTTCTTTCTTGGGCCAAAATTCTTTAACATATTGCCTTTATATTTAAGGAATATGTCCGATATGAGGGCTTTTAAGGACAAACTTAGACACTGGTTATTTTCTCTTTCTCCTGAGATCTCTTCAATGATGAAACAGAGGTGCAAGGTCTGACTATATAGTGTGACTGAACCTAAATATATGGTTTAGTATGTATAGGCCAAGGAAATGTATTTTAATGTAGAGTCAAAAACTTGTTTTCTTTTTTTTTTATAAAATCATAGTCCGTCCGTCTGTTTGTGTGTCTGGATGTATGAATGTATGCATGAATGAATAGTAATTAATATTTAAGATAACTCCCGCACACATTTAAGGGTATTTTATTGCCTTTCTGTGTGCGTGTATGTTTTCCACAGTATTTTAATTTAGTTTTGAATATATAATTGAATGTTATGTTAATATTATATAATAAGCTATGCTAATATTATTTTATAATTATTGTAAATTCATTATTTTGTAAGAAATCTTAATTTCATTGTTTTATAAGTTATGGTAATTTCATTATATAAAGATTGATTTTTAGTTTTGTTTTTAAGTGTAATATTTTATATGTTAATGAAGTTATGTCATGTGTCTGTGGAAAAAAAAATGTACACACAATATTGCTGTGTTTACCGTGTTGGTCAAACCAATTACAGTAATACTTTTCCCAGAAAGTACCTTTTATGTTTGAATTACAGTAAGTTCAAACACTAACTTACAGCAAGGCTGCACTCACGAGTGAGGGTTAAAACTCTTATTGTAAAAAACCCGAAGTAGAAAATATTATTTCGTTGACATTTTGTAGTTATTTTAGTTGCCTCCAAAATCATCTTACTGTTTTAGTTTATCTTAAACAGTTTAGCCAACGTAAAACACAAAATTCACCATTGTTTCGCAAAACAATTTCACTTTATAATAATATATCACCACAGTTTTATCGAAATCATATACAGTAAATTGTTTTGGAATTAAATCGTGATAAACTTTTAATCTTGTTTTAAGTAAAATCTTCAAAATATAATATACAGAATGTCCCATAAGTAAAGTGCTAAACTTTGGGGAATAGTTCTATGGATCAAAATAAGAAACAAAGTTCATATAAACACAGACCAGAAAAAGTTTCGTTTTCTAGATATCCGATTTTTTTTTGTACAACATAATTCTTATCTAGAGAATGGTTTGACTGATTAAGTTGAAACTTGGCATAAATCCAATCATGAGTTTCAAAATGGCGGCTGTTGAAAATTCCAAACCTAAATTGCTAAAAAACCGTACATTTTAACCAAAAATGTCAATACACCTTTTTTGTATCCCTTTTGATTCCCTATCGGATGGTGTAACTGTCAAAACAATCGGATAAAGGGTAATTGTGTAATAATTGGATTGGTTTATTCAACCCGGCATCCTATACCAAACACAGTAAACACAGCAATTTTGTATGTACATTGCTGTCATTATCTTTGTAGGTCGGTAGAGAGGCGCAGCGCGGTACCGACCTCCAACAGTTTGTCATTTATTCGAAAACGTTGCTGCTCCGCGCCGTGCCGTGCCGCGCTTTTCCCTTAATAGACGAAGCCTTTATGTTAGAATTTAAATACATTTTTAACTTCCCGCTACCAATAAAGGGAAGTTATTGATTTCGGCCCGATTTTCGAAAGTCGAGTTTTCATTAAATCTCCACGTTTTGAGGTCCCAGGAAGCCATTCTGACTATTCCCGCCGAGGTGTCCGACCGTGTGTGTGTGTGTGTGTGTGTGTGTGTGTGTGTGTGTGGATGTATGTGTGTAAATAATTTTTTGTCGTACAGTTTCTCAAAAATGAATCAACCGATTGAATTCTACGACATGTCATTCGAAAGGGTGTATCAAAACTTAGATCTGATTAGATTTGAGAGTTAATCCATCGAGCCAATCCGAAGAAATTTTAAAAAATAACCTAAATTTTTTTTGGAATTTTTATGTTTTTTAAAAATAACTTTAAAGCGTGCGAAAAAATCATAATAAAACCATGTATACATTTTTTGTGCTTAAAAAACTGCGTCGACTGCTTTTTTGAAAATGAAAATCGGACGACGCATTCAA
>JAGFPH010004643.1:77962-114848 GCA_018207615.1 Philaenus spumarius | reverse complement strand
GGGACGACGAAATGAAAAAAGCGTTTCAAGATGTTAAGAGGTTGTTTATAGAAGCGGTGGTTATAGCACATCCGGAAGAAGGAAGGGAGACCTATCTGCAGACAGACGCAAGCACAGGTGCTATAGCTTGTCAATTATATCAGCTAGACAGGAATGGTGCAAAACAAATAATAGGTTTTGTAAGCCGAACTTTAAAACCGTACGAGAAACATTATACAATCTGCGAGTTGGAGTTGTTGGCGATTGTGTATGGCTTGCAGAAGTTTCGTCCGTTAGTAATAGGAGCTCCGCTAAATATAATTACCGATAATATGGCACTGAAATTCCTAACATCATGTAAGTTCCAAAACAGCAGAATGAGAAGATGGATACTCGGTATACAAGAGTATAACCCAAATGTGCAACACTGTACAGGAAAGGAAAATGTACCATGCGATGTGGCAAGTAGGATGTATGGGAACTGTACGGGAGTGGAAGATAAATGCAAATTAAAAATACAAGAAATAAGGATGAAGCCAAATTTAAGAGAGTTATTTGTAAATTTTAGAGACTACCAAATTAGAAATTTAGAATGCCGTGAGAAAATAAATAATATAGAAAATTATCCAAATTTTATAATAAGAGACAATGTGTTATGGTCCACAATAAACAATAAAACAAGAATAATAGTACCAGAGGAAGTAATAGAAAGATTTGTGCAGGGTATACATGAGACATATGGGCATATAGGCCGAAACAAAATTTTCAATATGATAAGAAGAAAATGGTATATAAAAAACATGCTAGCAAAGATTTTAGAAGTCATAAAACGGTGCGATATCTGCCAAAGAGCAAAATAGGTTATATGTAGGTCCATATAGAATTGTTGAAAGGAGGGGAAGAAAAACATATGTACTTGCAGACATACGGACAGGAAGAATAAAAGGGAAATATGATGTACGCGACCTAAGGCCGTATATACAATAATAGAAAGAGTTGTAGATAGAAATCATTGTCAGATGTAAATAGTAGTTTAGGAATAGTTTCATTTGTAAATATACAGGGTACAGTAGTGCATTGAATTTATTAAAGCGATAAACGAGGCTATATGAGAAAGGCATAGGCCTAATACAAAGTTCATTGATAAAGTGTAGCAGTGAAAGGACGGAAATGGAATGGGGAAGCAAGTGGCTGAAACTAAACACAGCTGATTGAGTAGAAAGGTCGTTGTACTTAGGCCTATGGCAATGAATGGAGGTAATGCAACCAAGGTCGGTTATCAGCTGTGACGAAAATAAACAATGTAAGTGTGTTTGGTAAATGACAGATGTAGAGTGAGATACAGGGTGACCTGAAAGGAATGGGCACTGAAACAAATTTATGAATGATTGTTGTAAATAAAGAAGCAACAGTTAAAACGTCTAATGACATCTTAAGACAAAAGAAAGGTGGTTGCTATTCGGAGTAAGCGAGTTTAGGGGCTTACGCGTTGTTTGCAAGAAGCAAACGTGAAAAACGAAGGTAGAGGAGTGTTGTATGTTAGGAGGCAACAATTTTGCGGATGAGCTGAAAAAAGAGTAGGCAATAAGTTATTAAAATTTTCTAAAAAACCAAGTAAAGGTGAAGAAAATTGGAAAGTAAGCGGATGTACTGAAGAAATAGTAGTAAGAGAAATTGAAAAAGTAAAAGGGTAAATAAAGTTTGGTCTGACCAGCCAAAGAAGTAAGTAAGAAAGCAATGGAGAGATAAAAGGAATATTCGTAGGCTAATGAAGGTAAAAATAAAATAAAATTGTTAAAGTAAAATAATACGCGAGAAATAATGATGATCAAAGTTAGTAGTATAGGTTAGGTTAGTCAACCCAGTATATTTTGATATAATTGTAAATATAGGGTAACCAGGCAAGTGTTTTAAGTCCCCAAAAGACAAAAATTGACAATATAAAACAAAAAGTGTGATTAATGTATTTCAGTGGACGATTACTCCAAAAAAGGAGAAAATGTTATTATAAAATGTATGTTTTCAGTGGACGAACTCTCAAAGTGAGAAACCAAGGGTAATAAAAAATTGTAATTGTAATAAAATGTATATAAGTTTACAGGAAATCGATACTTCCAAATGAAGTAAGTTAGAAATATTGAAATGTATGTGAAATATGAAAATTGATGTGTAGATAAAAATGTGTAAAATTTCAGGAAGACTTCGAGATAAGTGTAATTAAAATAAATTTATGGTATGTTAGAGTAAGTAAACTATGTACAGGTAGAACCAAAAAAGATAAGAGGGTAAGGAAAAAAGAGTTTTGATTCCTTATTCTTTCTGTGAGAATAACTCATCTTTAAGAGCGGGAGTTTGCAACGGATAAACCTTATGCAATGCGTGAAAAATTGAGTTTTGTTGAAAAACTGCAAAAATCAAGATTTCATAGCAGGAGTTGAGGTACACCCTATACTTAACTAGATTAGAATACGACAAGTCCCGGCCAACTGTACTGTGTCAACAGAGATGGACTTTTGTCCAGGAACTTGTTTCAAGTTGCCTGAAAGACTTAGAAAAATTAGTTATTTTTATACAGGAATAAGGTGTTAAATAAAAGTATAAAATTGATGAATTTTATGGGTAAATGTGAAACACGGGAGGTGGAAACATTGTTCATGGAAGTCACAATTTTGTAAAATAAAAAATGTTAAAGTTATAAAGAGTTAAAGTTATAGGAAATTCTCAAATTTCATCAAAATTAAATGAAAAAGATATTTTTGAAAAGCGTAAGAAAAATGGTATAAAAAATGTTAAATAACAAATTAAGGAATTTTTGATATTTTAAAAGTTAGAGATTATTGTTAAAGTTTGAAGGTGAAAAAGCACCATAAAAAATGAAAAAGGGAAAATGAAAAAGTAAACAAGTTGTAAAGAAGTAAAAGTTTTATAAGATAAAAAGTTTATAAATTGTTAATTAATTAAAATAATAGGTGAGAAAGTTCATACCTATATTTTGCTAAAAATAGAATGAAAAAGGTGGTAAAAATAATAACATAATGTTAAGAAAGTAGTAAGGGTATAAAATTGTAAATCTCAATCGAAAGTATCAATTTTAAAGTTGAAATTCAAATTCAAAAGTAAATGTTAAATTTGGCAAATTTTGCAAGTCCCAAAAACAGAAGAAAAATCTTCGGACAGAATGGAAATTTTGGCTAATATATCATAAAATAATAACCAACAAAGAAGAAAAAAGAAAAAGGATTTTCCTTCAAAACCAGAAAAGTTTTCGTGAGGAAAAACCGCGGAATACGCGAGGCAGCGCCATAAGCGAACCAAACGTAGTACGACCATCACTCAAGTTTGAGAAGAAAGGAAAATGTATCAGGAATACGATTACGAAAACCGCAAGTTCATAAAAGCAGTTAAAGGAAAACTACGAGGAAAATACGTAAGACAATAGGAGAAAATGTTAGGAGGGGAGATCTAGATTAGCTGACGGCAAGGCCTAACGAAGAAGTTAGTGGGGGTAGTACTAACCTAAAACTTAAAGAAATCAATGCAAGTTGCATGGCAAGATATCGAATAAGGGATGGAAAAATAAGAAAGGCAGTTGGTACTCGGAAGGCGGCAAAGGAGGCTATATAAGCGGAGTACAGCGGGAGCCGCGTATCTAACGATCTATCAACCTAACGATCTATCACCTATCGCTCCCTCTGGAAGCTGGAATCGCTCTCTCACTCTTTGAGTTTTTTCTTTAGATCGACGTTGTTAGACGGATCTGCGATGTTATAGTAACGTACTTAGAAGCAGTGTTTTATAAAGACAGCAGTAAGATATGTGTCAATCAAACAGTGAACATTTTAATTAATTATAATATTATGCGATATAATATTTCAAGTAACAGTTTTCATTAAAATTTAATCAAACGTAAATACGAGTTAAATGAACAAAGACAGTGTAAAATCAGTTAGTATTACAGACAGTGAAAAAACGATTGAACAGTTTGAGTGAATTACGCTATAGTTAATTATATAGCGGGTGCGTCAAAAAACCTATAAATGACGTAGTCTACAGGAATCACAGGACTGATGTAATGACAAGAACTGGAACCACACATGGACTTTGAAGGACTACTGGAATAAGAAGCGGAAACCAAATCAGGGAAGGCGTTAAACCAAATCAGGGAAAACGTTAGAAGACATCAGGGAAAGTCAAACCAGGCAAAAGCTGAGACCACGAGAGACGTTCAACCGCACCAACGATAACCGGACTTCAGGGAAGCTGGATTTCAATCAACATTCTTGGGAAAGGTGTTCAGAGTCCAGGGTCGCAGTAATAAAAGGTCTGTCAGAAAAGTTACGATATCCCTTATTAAAATATTGCCTGAGTTAAATTTAAATAATTATTGATACTGGGTTGAGATAAAAAATTAGGTTTTTCAAAATATAAAATTATTAATCTTGTAAATTAAATATATAAAATCATTTTCATAATTAAATAATTAAATAATAAATATTAAAAAGGAAGGAATAATTAAGGATAAATGAATAATAAATGGTTCTACCTAAAAGAGTTGAAATTTATGTAAATAGTAAATTTAGTGTAAAATTTATGTTTTTGTAGTGGAAAGAACCACAGAGTATTTTGAGTTTTTTATTGAATAAATTTTCTTTTGATTTCAATTAATATAATTAATTTACCTTGTTCAAGAAATTCCTATTATCTAAGTATCATATATGATAAGTTGTTTTCAGTGTATGATAAATATTGAAGGGCGGAAACGCAAAGTTGGCATTTCCAACGAAATTTCACAAAGCACAAATAATTTAATTATTCTAGGTAAAGTTCCACTGTTCTCACTCCTCGGAGATTGTCAAATAAATATAATATTAATTACTGAGCTGAGCAAATTTAAAGTTAATAGTAACTTGAATAACTGGAAGGAATTTAATAAAATATTATTATTTAAGGTGACTATAGGCATAGTTATCTTAACCAGAGTTATATCACCTAGGCTATTAAAATTAATTTGCCTTAAACTTCCAGTAGGTGATATAATCTCTTTATTCTGTAACAAAGTAGGGAAATCCTACAGACAGACAAGCGTCGGGGCTACATTGCAGAGGTGGCTCCCGAACGTCATAAAGAAGGTCTGTCGTTGCAGGGTTGACGTCGCAACGTGGGGACAAAAGGAAAACAAACTTCCTCCCCCAGCGTCGTGCAACTCGTGCGTCGTTGCAATATATATATATATGAATTCACTGCATTTGTTATTATTATTTCCGCTAAGATGCTTGAAACATTTGTCTTCTTGCTTATCCGCCTTTCTTAAAGAAAGACAAAGCTAAGAAAGGCGGATAAGCAAGAAGACAAAAAAAATATATACATATGAATGTGTATATATATGAATTTTAATGACACCCCAAAACGTATTCTGGGGACCATAGGTGCTCATGAAATTTGTCCTATGGAAATTCGCTAACAAGCGAATTTATACTATTTTAGTACGTTGGAATTAGAATAAATTGGACCAGCAATTTATTTTGTCTAAAAAAAGGTCAACTTGGCAAAGATGGGTAAATTCTAATAGTCAATTTTGTAATATAGGCCTGGCTCATTTCTGAAACATAGTATTGAGGTTATGTTAATCCTGCAATAATGTTTACTATATTTAGACCTGGTTTCAAAACTTTAATTGCCAGAAGATAGTAGAACATGGACTAAAATCGTAATGAAAGCCTCTCACGTTTCTAAAGCATGTATTTGAGGTTATAATTAATTAATCTTGCAATTACTGTTAAGCCTGGTTTCATAATTTTACAAACCTATGTACAAACGAGCCAAAGATTAATGAGATTCTTTAGCGAATTTTCCAACTGCGAACGAAGCGAAGCAGCCATCTGAGGCCGAAGGCCGAGGCAGGGTTGGGACGGGAAGCGTCCAGGGGCAGAGCCCCTAGTTTTAAAAACAGTGATGCTGTTTTTGCGTATGGTAGGGTACATTAAGGGCAACAAATAAGGCAAATTTTATCAAAATCGTTTGGGCGGTTTTTTTTATAAAAATATTATAACAGATTTTTGGAGGTGTTTTGGCCAAAAAGAGGGTTGTTTTTCACAAATTTTCAAAACCTTTTTTCGTGCACCTATACAGGCCTAATTGGCATGTTTGGTGCAAATTTGTTCGAAATCGATCGAATAGTTTTTGTATACATACAGACAGACAATTTGTAAAAACCACTTTTTTGGACAAAATAAACAAAATAACAAAATAAAAACAAATAAGAATATATTTCGTACACACAGGCAGCTAGTCAGCGCCTTCGTGAGTAGAACAATTTCCAAAAGAGTTCGTTGGAACTCTACAACATATAAAGTTAATTTTGGAAATTCGCTCAACTCACATCAGAACGAATTATATTATAGTATGAGTTATAGAACTAATGTATGCTATAATACGTTATAAGATTTGCTTTGAGGTTATAAACTGTATATAAATACAACCTTTTATCATCAATATATTCGTTTATACAAATTTGAAGAAGAGACACCTATTCGTTTAACTTTTTATACATTCGTACATCTTCCGATCTTCGTACAACATATAAACATATCTTCCCAAAAAAACCTTTTTAACAAAAACAAAATCGCGTCAAGCTATGATTATTTTTTTTATTAAAAAAAAAAGAATTAAAATAAACAAATTTGTAAAGCTATGCTTTAAGAATATAAAAGATTTGATTAAATTTAAAAAAAAGGTCTGCCAGACGGTGGAAGTTATACTTCTTTGGCCATTCGTATATTCGTATACTTTCCTATAATAAAAAAAATCCAGCCGGGTGGGATCGAACCAGGGATTCTAGCGTGGTAGTCGAGTGCGTTAACCACTCACCCACCGAGACTCTTGAGGTGTCTCTTGTAGAGAAAGGCCTCGGCCACGATACGAGCGGTGAGCGGTGAGCGGTGGGCGGCGGGCGGCAGTAGCAAAATTCCTGAGCGGCGGATATGGCCACGATACAAGCGGCAACTTTCTCACACTCGTCCGTACATATGCTTTATATAGAGATTTTGTTATCATTGACTAGTTTATTATTATTTTCTTGTGAAAATTAACTAAACTATTATTTTTTTACTAATACACAATGCTACTTTACACTTCATGACACAAGACAGAACATGAGTCTAAAGTCTAAACTACCTCTAACCATCAGTCACAATGTCCTATATATATACGAGTAGGACGATACTTTAATACAATTTATATAATACATATTACATTTTGTATGATTTCTAAACTAAATGGTTGTAAAAAACTCTATTGTGTAAACAAATATTTAGGTTAGATGTAGTAGATAATAGTTCAGATATAAAATTGTGAAATTGACAGTATTTAAAAAGTTTCATTTTCTAAAAAACTGTAATTTGGCATAACACGTGTTTTGTTATTACTCTTGTTGTTAATATTTCATAATGTTAAAACTTTAGTTTGGTATCTTAAGAATGCAACCATATGACTGTAACCTTGGATATTTAATAAAATATGTATATAAAAAATGTTATTTGTATCGTCCTAGATATAGGACAAGGTGACTGAAAGAGTTAAGGGAAATATTAGTAATTATTGTATAATTTCTTATTATTTATTAGAAAATTATTACCGTACTTAATTAATTAATAAAATAATTTTGAGCCATACAATTCGTTGAACTGTTTTATTGTTTTGTAAAATAAATAAAAACACTTTTAATTGAATTTACTCTCATACAATAAAATGTATATTGCAAGAGTAATAAATAACTAATGAGCTTGACTTGTGAGAAAGTAACTTAGATAAAATAAAACCTGAACAGAAAATCTCACAATAAATACGTTTACTAACCTCAAACGCGTTTCAACGACAATGTCGCCATCCTCAGTGATGCACGGGCTACAGTAACCAAACTATAACAATAACAGTATCTAATAACTTACACACACTAATATAACTTACACACACTTATGTAATAGTAACCGTTGCGTTCTTACGAGCACTTATCTAATAGTAACCGTTGCGTGTATTCGTGTATTTATTTATCTGTTATTCTTATCTAATATTTAACCTAACCTAACCTTACCTTACCTAACCTAACCTAACCTAACCTAACCTAACCTAACCTATTATATAAGCACGCAACGGTTCCTATTAGATAAGAATAACAGATAAATAAATACACGAATATACTGGCTGTTTCAACTTGGTTCATAAATTGTCTGTATTATTTTGTATGTCGAAACAATCTATGCAAACGAAGTGGGTCTACTAGTTAATTTAAACTATTTATTTATTGGTATGAGGGAATTCGGAGGGAAATATCCCGTACCTGTGTCAGGTAGAAAGTAGGGCAGTTTGTATGTCGCCGACACCCCGGCCTCATTGAAGAAACAACACTATAAGAAGCGAAACCCCCATGTTATCAGAGGTAACACTTTTCAACAGTCGAAAATGCCTAGTTTGGATCGAGGCCAACAGGTACCGCCAGCAGCATCGTCGGGCGGACTGTACCTTCTTTATTGGGACTGTACATAACGTGCCCGCCACTAGTGTCAACTTTACAAAGACCAAATAGTTTTGTCGATGCGTAAACGTAAACAACTGCTATGCTCTCCATTGGTCCGATCACGCTATTCTATTTATTTATTCTGGATTCACGTTTTTATTCATTAATTTTCATAATAAAGTATATTTTAGTATTTGTTTTTTATTGCGTTTGTAAATCATTTCGTTAATTTATAAAAGTTTTGTAAATTCTATTTTAAAGTGAGAAAACAATAACTGAAAGAGAAGAGCATCTCGTAGTATTTTGTTATAATTAATTATATTTTCAAATAATAATCTATATTATTAAATGATTTTTGTCGAAAACCTATTTTCAATCGCCCAGCCTCTCCTAATGGACCGATTTTGAAGATTTAAAAAAAATGTGTTTATTTTTTATCTCTAGATATGTCATCAAGCAATGATTTTTTTGGTAACATTCGAGGCTATACAAATTCTAATTTTATACATTTTTTCGTTTTTTTTATTTATTTGAAAAAATAAAAAAGGACGAGGTTGGTTGATAGCTCAATCGAAAGAGCTAAAAATTTAGAACATTTCGCCGCTTACAGTACCCTTCTATATCTCTTATAGATTTCCTGTTATTTGAATTATTGTATAACTAGTGGACACGGCAATGCTTCGCTATTGCTTGATTTACCTAACCTAAAATTATATTCAGTTTTTGATCCAAATCAGTTGTTGGTCAAAATCAGCTGTTGATCAAAATCAGCTGTTTTAAGCTTTTCATACGAACAGCTGTTTTTTGTGCCCCTGATAAAATCAAAATAAATCTTTCTTCTTCTTCCTTAAGATTGACCTTCCATAAGATTAACATGGCAACTTTGAGGGCCACTGGGGCGAAGCCCTTAACATACATTGAGCTCATTTTTAAGGGAAGCACAACTTCAGAGTGAGCTCTGAAAAATGACACCAAAAACATCAAAATCGGTTAAAAACTCTAGGAGTTCTACTCACAAAATAACCCCTAGCAAATTAATTATGTATATAGATATATAGATTATAGTAATTATTGAATTATCAATGTTAATTTTGTAACGACCGTTATTCTAGGTTTGTGCTTCACGTGTACCGAATGCGTTTTTTAAGCGTTTGCTTTGTAATTATTGAATTATCGTTGGGGAAGTACATTATCGGCCTATTACGTCGGTATTTTTCTACCAATTTGTAAAAAAAGTGTCATTTTATTCGTTTTACACTGCAGAGTTACAGCAAAATATAAAAATCCAATAAATTGAGTTTATTTTAACAACTGTCATTTTAAAATTACGCCATGTTATTTAAATGGGAGAAATTTGTGTAAGATCCATTAGTTTGGGCGTCACCAGTTAGGCTCATGACAAATGTACCAATTTGAAGCCCAAACATTCCCAAAAATATAAAATTTATCATTTCCTCATTTTAAGTTTGTTAAAAAATACAAATTATAAAATCTTAAAAATTCCCCACGTTATTTATTTTTGTCTAGAAGCTCGCCTTTTGTTTGAGAGAACCTTTCAACGTACGCTCATAACATATATTTCAATTTGAAGCTTAAACCTTCTCATTGTGTCATTTTACTACTTCAAGTTGGGATTAATAATTCAAAAAGGAATTAAGGAATTCAAACCGTTGTGGTAAATTGTATAGTATTTTTGTATTTACAATTAACAGCTGATTTATTATTAGTAAAATGTCTAACTACGTGCTTTTAATAATCGGACAGCTGATCTAGTTATTATGTTATTTGCCTGTACATTTAAACACAAATGTAACATTTATAAAGTAATCTTATCTTCTAAAGCGAGAGATAATTGTTTGTCTGCTAAATGGATCTGGAATCTCCGTCTAAGGATTTTTTATTTTTTTATTTTATATTAGGCTTTTGGCCACGAGAAATCGATTGGAAATGGTCACCAGTCTGGGAAAATTCGTTTTCTACGTCTTTTTATTAAATTAAAAAGTGAAATTTGTCCATTTTAAACAATACAAAGCACAGCTGATACAAATATTTTCAATGCCATTACAATAATCATCTGCTTTCTTTTAAACTGTATATTTTATTAGAGGTAAGCCTAATGTTGTATCTATTTATAGTTACCATGGCAACGAATACATAATAAACATACCCTTTATTTAGTTGTTTAATGTTATAGGCCTAACCTAAACGATGTTCACGGAAATTTGCAATAATAGTAGTTATTGACGTGAGCGAACTAGGCCCTAGGAATAAATCGATATTGAAATAATACTTTAATTAAGGCCTGACTTATTTCTGAGGCATAGCGTTGAGATTGTGGTTAATCCTTTAAACTGTATTTTTATTACAGGTAAGCCTAATGTTGTATATACCCTTTATTAAGTTGTTTAATGTTATAGGCCTAACCTCAAAACTCAATAATCCAATATTTATTATTGAAATCATAGCCCTGCTTATAATCGAGCTTTAGCTCGGTCTCCAGGTACTTAATTATTAAACCTTAAGTGTGACATTTTAAAAATTTCTGATATCAATAAAACGACAAATTACTAAATTTTTAAATGTAATTATCTATTGCGGTTACATTTTTAACGTGCGAACAAAACATAATGGAAAACTTGTTTAAGCTATTGTATACAACTGTATTTCAATTTTAAGCTTAAGCCTTCTCATTGTGCCATTTTACTACTTCAAGTAGGGATTAATAAATTCAAAAAGGATTTAAGGAATTCAAAACGTTGTGATAAATTGTATAGTATTTTTGTATTTACAATTAACAGCCTCCCCTAGTTAATAACTAATAATAATCTATTGAATAGATACATAAATCTAATAATATTAGATTTTTTAATAAACGGGTTGAAAATATTGAATGATTTGATTTGGTTAATTATTTGTTTAACTGTTGTTCATTTAGCACCACCAGTGCATTTAGTGGTTTGTTAATAAGTGCAAGGACCATCGTCAGTTCATCTTGGAGCAATTTGTTAAATACTCTACAATATAAAATGGTTATCCCATTATCTAAGAGATAGAGCACTAATGGTAGGTCAAAAGCGAACACAGAACTTCAAAGAAAATTTGAAACCAAACTCAAAACTAATGAAACTGAAAAGTGTATAATTTAATGTATTAAGAGATATTTAGTTCACAGTGTATGGGGCTGCTAAATGTGTAGTATAGATTGAAGAAAAACTGAACACCCTTTATCATTTAATAATTTGTATTGACCGACACGTGCTTTGAACATTTGTGCCATGACTGCGGTCCAAATAACAGTAAGTTATATATTTTTTAATATAATATAAAATTAAATTTCATAAATTATAAAGGGTGTTACGTTTTTTTTCATCTATATTACAGAATGTAAGATAATGTTTCTTAAGGCTGAACTTTTAGGAAATCGCTCCTACCAACAGGTGTTTCGGACTCGTACAGTTGTTTTTATTTTAGTATCAAATTTTCGTAAACTTTTTGATTGAACTGCATAAAATATTTAATGTTAACGCTAACCAGAAATAATATATTTATTTATTTCAAACCTACACAAAAATACAAGTTTTTTTTAACATTGAGGTCATGGAGGGTTTTTAAAACAATTCCGTTTTTCCATTTCTTATTTTTAAGTCTTTTAATTTCTGTATCATCGGGTTTTATTGAGTTTGGATTAGTTTTAGTAGTAGCCTATATATATTAAGTTCCCTACAGTTATCTTGATCGTTTAACGCCAAATCCCCATTCCAATTTTTAAAGCAAAGGCTTTAGGGCCAGTTCCTTTTTGTGGAAACTGCAAATCCAGCCCCTAAGTGTGGAGTATTTTACCGGAGTATTTTTTAGTTTTAGTTTTAAAAAATTATCAAAATACATAGAATTTCATCTGTAGAATAATTCTTGTTTCATACAAAGCTAAAATTTGGAAAACCAGTTCTTTTAGTGTACTTTCAAGTTCAAAGAGATCACCTGGTTTTAGAAGCGCATTTATATTAAATCATTAAATTTGAAGTTTGTAAATTGTGTATGCTTGGTTTCTTAAGAGCTTTGTAACATTATATTTGTGTGTATGTTGTTTTCCAATGTATGTATGTGTATATTCATGGTGATTATTTATTGTAACAAAATGTTAGGTTATACAGAATGTTCCACAACTATCGCCTCCTCTACGTTTTGTAAAATTGCAAATAGATTTTTGTAGATTTTCCTACGCGATTGAATGTTTTTTTTTTAGAGTTTTTTCTAAAAACATAAATATAGGATGTTAATCAGCACATTTTGTTTTTACGCGGCCTTATAGCTAACTTGGTTTCCCCAAAATCGATCAAAACGTAAAATAACATAAAAGTAACTGGTCCAAAGCCACGTGGTGGACTTTAAATCGGGGGCATCTTCTCATCCGAGGCCGATGGGCGAGTTTTTACGTTGCGAGCGCAGCGAAGCTCATAACCCGTGCTACTTGTTTACATTACGGTAGCTCAATCCCTTACGCGAAGAATAAGCGCTCGTACACCTAGTTATGGAACACTCGGTATAATTATTTCGTAGTCTATGTGTACAATACTTTGCTTTGAATTATTTTAGTTGTTGCTTACGTGATCGATTGTAAATAGTTTATATAAAGATTATTATTATTTATTTATTTCTGGGTTTTTTCTCCCAGTTCAAAATATTGACCATAAAAATAAATCTTTTAGAGCTTTTTCGCCAAACTGTCATAATAAGTATTGCCTGGAAAACAATACTTTTTATAAGCTTTAAATATCCCAAAAGCAGTAATGAACAATCTAACACCTTATTTGAGAAAGGCTGAAATATATATGTTTGGTGTCAAAACAAAAACTGTTTTGAAATTTTACCTAAGTTTTTGTATATTTCGTTAAATATTTTACCAATTTTAAATCCGATTTTACGAAATAAAGTGTTTATTTGTTAATTACTGTTGCATGCATATTTTACATTTACCTTGTATGGGATATTTTTTCAACAAACAAACTTAGAAGACTTTACAATATTTTACAGTAATAGATTATCAAATCAAATTCAGGAAAAACCCATGTTCAAATAATGTTAATTGGAGATTTAAGATAATTTTTATACAGTATTTGACATAACATTTTTACGTTAAGTTACAAAAAAATCATTGTAAGTTACAAAAAAATCATTTACTACTTAAAATTGTTTTTAATTCATTAAAAAAAGTATAAAATTTATGCCACATTTTATAATTTGGTTATTAAAAACATTATCAATAATAAATCATTGTTCAACAGTACTGTATAATATAGTTGCAACTTGCACCAAATATTGAAACATGTGCTTGCTCCCTCCAAAACGAAAACTAAATTATTCTCTTCGTGGGGATGTTGAAAGGAGGTCAAAGCGTTTGTGCCAGACAGTGCAAGAGGCAGATATATTCGCGGTCTGGTGGTGCGGCGAAATTTAAACTCTGCCTATAATGTCAGTTTCGTCTCAAGGAGCAGCAAAAGACTGGTGGCGCCCCGAGTGACTTCGATCTGAACTACCACACAAGCGTCCGCTTAAAACCCATTAGGTTTCGCTTCTTATAGTATTGTTTCTTCAATGCTAATATGTAATAGCATTGTATTTGGATTTTGGATAACCTAATTTATTATTCATGATCTATGGTAATAGTTTTTTCAAGGACTGAAAAAATGAAGAAATTATCTTTTATATTAGGTTATTTTATTGGTTTTAGAAAGAGTAGGAAGTAATCTTACTATTTATATTGTTATACAAACTAAAACTAACTTTATAGGATTTTCAAAAATAAAAAACTCTTAACGTCGTCATCTTGCCCCGGTCTCCCCTACCGTATATTATAATAACTTAGACAGATTTACTTTAGGACCATCTTAATCTTTTATCTAATTTACAACATTAAAATTCCCTTAGTAAGCATATTTTGAATCATCATGTACATTAGTAACAATAGGACCTACGCATAAACAATAAATTAATTCTAAAAAGGAAAAGATAGGCCAAATCTATAAAGCAAAAAATACAGATATAAACGGTCGAATATGTAAGTATGTTTTAGATTTACTAGCTAATAAACTCATTTGAGGTATTTGTGTTCAGTTATTTTGTGAAACAGTTATTTCTGTTTCAGCTTAAAATAAAGTAATTTGATTGAAATCCCGTTTACTAGTCGAGCCAAAGTTTAAATAAATCCTTGCAGGTAGCAAGCAGCACATTACGGAACAGATCATAAACTGCAACATTCAATTAAGTATGTAGGTAGCAGCACCTCCCGGGATAATAATTCTAATTATTAGCAATATTTGACAATATAGTAAACCCAAAGTTTAATATAATCTTTGCACATTACGGACTCGGACTACGGTACAGATCTGAGAAACTTACTGCTATTGCTTATCAAATTACGGACGTGCAGAGCTTTCTAGTGGTTTCTAGAGCTTTCTAGGATCAACATAATTTAAATATTTGGCAGAACTACTGTCAAAATAAATCAGCAAAAATCCTTACCTAATTTTCCTCAGTGAGGCAGCATTTCTTTTGTCCCGCCTCACTGAGAAAATTGACAGAGTTCCGGCATTATGACTGTTGTATCCGTAAGGTGTTGTCACCTCTTAGATAAAAAAAAAAACTAATTATTTTGCTACAGGTTGGAAAGTGCTGCTACCAGCTTTTGAAATTGTGAACTATTTTTTATTCCTACATCCTAGTTATTGTAGCGTTTTCTAGTAGTTAAAGTAATAACTACGATCAACATAATTTGAATATTTAGCAGAACCATTATCAAAATAGTACCCTACTTTTCCTCAGCGAGACAGCATCACAGAGAAAATTGACAGAGCGCCGAAATCAAAACTGTTGTATCCGTAAGGTGCTGCCATCTGGTAGATAAAATTAAAATTATTTAGCTACAGGCCAGAAAGTGCTGCTACCACCTTTAAAACTGTGAACTATTATTTGTTCTAATACTAATAGATAATTAATTATTTTGATAGATTATTTTATAATAAATTACTTTTTGTAAATTATTGTCCTGCAAGATGCTCCCACCTGTGATGCTGTTTTTTCATAATAATATATTCTTATTAATTTAAGGGTCTGTAAAAACATTTAATTTCTTAAAATAAGGCAGATTGAATTTTATTATTTAACCATAAATAGTAGAACTATTAATTAATTGTTATTTTCTTTCAAAATATAAGTTAGTTTTTACAGTCTGAAAATATTTTTAGTGTCACTAAACTCAAAGAACAGAACTAAACAGTTTGACTTTTCTAAGGAATCTTAAAGTTCGAAAAAAAAGTAAAATATAACTATGTAATCTAAGTTAATATATATGTTACAAAAATTAAATTGTAAAATCCCCTTAAACCAATTTTGAATTACTTTGTATAAAATAACACCAATTAATTCTGTAGTGGTATAAAGGGAATCTAAATACAGTACACAACTAAAGGGGGGAAGCAAATGGGATAAAGCCTAAAGGAGACAAACTCCTAAATCCGGCCCTGCTTGAGCTACGAAATTCGCCTGTGGAGCAACTCTCACTACAGTACTAAAAAAATATTTTTGTGGCAGTAAAAAGCAATTAGAAATATATATGGTTTATCTAACAACCATTCATATAAAGCTAACTTTATAATATAATAAACTTTTTTATACTTTCACAAACTAAAGGAAAACAAAATTCAACACACATTATGACCTAACTTCGCCAGGTGGTTGTGTGTTGCAAGGATTAGTTTTCAATCTGGGCAATACACTAATCCCTTGTCTTCAAGTCATTAGTCTGTCAATTGTTCCTTTAGATCTATCCAAGATAAAATTACAAGCACACTTAGAATGACACTGACATGTCAAACAGTTCTAACTTATTATATTGTTACCGTTGAATAAAACTATTTCTGTTTAAGATATTGCAGGGGTAATTAATTGGGTCTCCAGATTGTGAAAGTATTGAAAAGCGGCGTTGTTGTAAGTCTCCGAGCTCTCCAAAAAACCAAGGAGGCTGAACATTAAATTGTAAACTAAAGTTGTCTTGTCTCGTTCTTTCCTTGAATAAAACTAAGTTTTTGTAATATGTTTTGCATTTTTGATCCATATCAAAAGTGAGAGCTTAGACTTTAAAATAGCATTTTCGTGCCCCTTTTACAGAAAATCCAAAAATGTCACACAAATATAAGATTAAAACCCAAAAATAATTAAATTTAGTTTTAATTTAAACATTTTAGTAGCCTATTTTTATTAGATAAAATAAAATAAACTATCAATATATTAAATGTGAACCTGTCAGTACAAACTGTAAGATAAATATAGGCCTACAACATTATTTTTATATGAATAAATGTTTGATTTATTTTGCACATTACTAGCAAAATATTTGTGAATTTTATAAAATTTTTGTATCAAATAAGTGAAATTTTAAATATTGCATTTAGGCGTTAATGTTCCTTAATGGAATTCATTTAAACACAAGTATTTAAATTTCAAATTTTAGTTAGTTTTAAAGAGGGACCATTTGAACATTTTATGGCCTAGGTTTAAAAAAAATTCCTTAAATTTTCTATCGAATGGTCGAAAGTATCTAACAATGGGTAATTGTAAACCCGATTCCATTATTATGTCAAGTTAAACATCCATTGGTGAAAAGAAAATAATTCATTTGCATGTACAGTACAGTTCGAGCAAACTACAAATTTATCAGTTGTGTGTTTGGCCTAGTGGGGTGACATCCCTTCTACTTCTCCTAAAGCCTGCCTTGGCGGTACAACCAATTCCACAAATAACATTTCTGAGAAAATGGACAGCAACTCGCATTCTTTATAACTTTACCTACTTGCTTACAACATTTACATAAAAAGTATTTCACCTTTTAGAGAAAACTATGACAAATATCTATAAAGGTTTCATTTCATACAAAAAATTATAAAATGTTATTAACTGTGATGAAGAAAAATTTTACTAAGTATTATTTATAAAATAGAAGTGATGACAACAAATGTTCAAAGTGAGAAATTTTTTTATTTATTGGAAATAGAAAACTTGCGAGAAAGTTGTTGATAATTAGTGGAATTTACTTTTTCATTTGAAACAATTTTCTGTATGACCCTTTATTTGGTCAGGAGGAAGGTAATCCCTCTAATGAATACATTTTAAATTTTTACTCTTTCTGTTCACTCTTATTTAACCTTACAAACTAGGGTGTACAGTGAAGAACAGAGATCTGTTTTTATTGAGGTTGTACTGATGGCATTGGACACAACAAAGCATGGGGACTCCTTGGACACATTCCTGGAGTAAGGAAACTGTACATTGATCTAATTAATTACCTTTTATCCAATAGTTTTGACAGTTACATTCAATAGGAATTGACTCAGGCTACAAAAATGTGTTCTTTTGTCTAAACTAAGTGCATTGATAAATAACATGCATAATTTAAGTTCTAGAAATATTACATTATTTAGTAAAAACAAAATTACTTGTTACGTTTCCGCACTTGAATACCCTGTGAATTATCTTTGCTTATTACAGAATCACCCTGTATAAGATATCTTTATTTCAAAATTAAATACATTACCTCGATAATTGGACATCCATCATTTTGAAAATTGGCAGTTTTTCTAATTGAGTGATTTAGGCCCAGTCTACACTGTTTTTTGGTTTCGCATCCGTCAAAAAGAGTGTGTAAAAATCTACTGCTCAATAAACTTGTCCAAAACAAACATTTCTCCTAAAATCAAACCGATTCATCAAAAAAATGTGCTCTTTGTCGTCCTTTAAAAACGTTCCCGGTTAACACTTTCGTTGTTGACAGTATTTTGTTGAATGTATTAATGAAGATTATTTGAACAAAGTGAAGTCTTTGGAAAAAGATACATGGAATTCCTTGCAGTAAATAGTGGTCAGATTTAAAACTGCTTTGCATGGTTTGGAAGTGAAAGGTGTTTGAAGAATTTGTGACAGGCTGGAGTAAAAATAGCAAACCCTCACCACGTACTGACTAATGGAACAACAACAAAGGTGAATGGAGCCGTCCTCACTCCTTATTTGACTTTAAAAAGTAATGAATGCATTTCCATTTGAGTGTACAAAATGTATTAGCAGGAATTGGTTTGCACCTCGGAATCCAGCCAAAACTCATACACTTTGTACAACTCAGTTCTGTATGGTATTTTAAGTTTAGATCGATTTTAGGGGAACCATATTATGGACTACACATTGGGTAGTAAAAAACCCAACAATATCTATTATTTGTTTAAATAAAACTCAAAAGAAGTTTCATTTTAGTACAAAAAACCTTAAAAGATTTGTTACTTCCGGTTGTTGTATTTTTTTTGCTAACGAACCGCCTGAGCAATTTACGTAATCAATGTGTGTAACAAATCGGACGTAAAATGCGGTAGAGGTAGAATAAGTCAGTCGTACCCAGTCACGCCTGATGTTGTTTGAAGCAAACATTTTACTATTTATTGCAGGGATTTAAAAATCTTTCTTCTGCCATTCTAGCCTGTATTTAACAGTATTATATACATAATTATTATTTGTTTTACAAGACGAAACTAATGTTCAAACTTAAATTTTAATATTTCAATTGCCATTTATTATTAGTTTGTTTTTTTGTCCGAAAATATTTACTGTTGCCATACGTTTAATGTTATTTTAATAAATGTGTAGAATTAATTATAACATCAAAGCTAAGATGGTAAACAAGTGCAGTTAAATGTCTATTCATTGCAAATACAATAAACATAAAATGTTGGTCCATCAGTCCAGCTAGGCCTAACCTAAAATTATTGTGTGTATGTTTAATTTATTTTACCTGTCTTAATGGCAACAATACAATAATTTTAGGTTAGGCCTAGACTTAAAATTACTTCCTAGGCCATAATGTTAGAAAGCCGTAGTAAATTTTACGATTTCATTTAAATAATTTACAAAATATGTTGGTAATTAAAAATGTAATAGTAGGCCTCTTGATAAATTACATTTTTTAATAATAGCCGTCGTACTACGACAGTAAAATAGAAACAGCATTTATTTATTAAATCAATATTCGGAATATAATAATTATAAAACTTATCTTCATAATGTTACAGTTTAACAATGATTCAATAGTATCATTATAACTTCTTATTTTGTTGTATGATGCATCCAAAACTCATCATCGGTCATAACAGTAATATATACTATTTGATATCATACACTTTAAAAAAGGGAGAGACATAACTACAATTAAATGCCCGGGAACTTTGAGTGAACTGTTTGTTTCAATGTGAGTTGGGAATTGTTTCGGTTTGCTTCAGTGTGGTTTCAGCCTTAGACAACTCGTATCATTTCCCGTGAACTTAGTCCTCTCAGGTCGCATGGCCACCGAGAGTTGCCGCTCTTTCGTCGGCATGTACTTGGCTGCCATTTTGACTGGGCAGCATCACCAGCTCGGAATTGTTTTGTTGAATTCACTTGATGTGTAGGTTAGAGTAAACATGAATATTTTATAAATAAGCTCTGTTTAATGACAACTATAACTTATTTGAAATAGAAAACACGGAATTGCTTAGTATTTTAAACCTCATAAAGACGTTATATTTATATTATATAAATAACATAAAGTGGGTTACAACCAATAGTCATGTTTTAAATGACAAACTACAATATAGAAAATGTTATAAAATTGTACAAACTTAAATAATTTAAACTATCCATTTTCATAATTTTATAATTATCCACCATTTATTACGACACTGAAAACGACTAGTAAAGCACCAAGTGAAAATATAGAGGTTATATTATTGAGCTAAACCAACACCACCTATAATACAAGGCCTCAGCGCTCAGGCGTGACGTCAGCAAAGGAAGGCCTAGGCTCACGCAATAAATGCAGCTGTATAGAAATCGTTCGCTTTATTGACAAGGTCAAACTGTAATTTTGTAGTCACAAATCATTTTTACCCTTAAATTATGACTTTATAATAATATTATATTTATTTCTATTCATATTTATTTATAATATATTAAAAGAATATTAATTTGTATAAAGATTTAATCTTGAAATATGAAATGTTAAAAATACGTTTTGCATTTTTTGTTGTACACAATATCGGTACGCTATTTGCTTTTTCTGGAAAATATACTAACATTATAAAACAATCTATTATAGCCTAAATGCCCTAATTTAAATTAATAGCTTTCAAATTGCATGCTATTATATTTTTTTAGAAAAAAACTAAATAAAATGCAATAGCTAGTAGAACTAACATAGCCTACCTGTAATTATTAGCCTACAGCTTCAGGGTACTAAGCTTCCTGTTATTATGTCCTTTGCCAGTCTTGTCATTAAATTTCCCACAGTAATTTTTTATTAGTGTATTTGATGTACAGTTTATAATAATTGTTGCAATATCTTGCACACTGTGTAGTTCACATCCACTAAAATAATTTAAATCATCTTTTTGAAGTGAAAACTTCTTTAGCGGCGTTGGGCACTTTTTGCTTGGGGAAAAAGCATTGAATTCGCGACCGTTACCACTCGAGATATAGTATGTATTATATATATATATATATGTATGTACGCAACGCGAATATACTACATAGCACTTCTTATTGGGAGAGGAAAAAGCATCAAACTCGCGACCGTCACCGCTCGAGATATAGTATGTATGTATATATATGATATTTGTGTTATATGTATATTAAATACCAAAGTCAGCAAAGTCATTAATGTTTTAAATTATTTTATCCTTATTCCTCCTCCTCTAATATTAGTACGGACAAAAAAATATAAATTGGTCATAGAAGTTATCACTTCTAACGTGTGGTCTTAAGCACACTATTTAATTTTTTTTGTCATGTATTTTAGCACTAATTTTGAAACAAAACTCTTTTTATTGTGTATATTTAAAAAGCCTTCTTCATAATTTTCCAGCAATTTATTAAAAATGATATAATGATGAAAAACTAATTGCACTACGTTGTCCTTTGGATACAGCAACCGTCCCCGATTCAAATTTCTAACAAGTCTGTAATTGTCTTCAACAACCATTTCCTCAGGTAAAACTAACTTTTCTTTACAAATTTCACACTTTAATTTTTTTAAAACAACATAGCAACAGTAACCTCCTAAGTAAGTAATTACAGGTAATTCATGATTAAATTTTTCAAAATCTGCTGTATCAATAATAATATTAAAATTATCAAAATTGTGTTCTTCTTCCTGTTGTAGGCCTAGGGCAGAAATTTCGTTATTTTCAAAAAATTCCTTGATTTGTATAGTTCCAAAAGTGTGTGAATTTAGAGTTAGCAAAGATTGAATTCGAAGCCGTTTTTCTGATTCATATAATTGACGAATAGAAATATTATACTGACCACCAGCTAATTGTCGGTATTGACCAAATCTATGTTCGAGGGAATCAGTTTGTAATTTACCAAGTAGTATATAATTCATTTTTAATTCTTCAAAACAATATTTAATTATTTCCAGAATTCCATATATGTGTGACTCAATGCAGTGTGGGTTTGTGGTGTAAGTTTGTTAGAAAATTGTCCAACTTTCCACATATCTAGCCAATTTAACATTTTTTTTAAAAACTTTATTTTAGGATCATGCATTAAATTTGTTGCTATTACAGGTTCTTGATATATATCATTTAAGCGTTTTCCTTTAAGAGGTGTTTTTACATTAACAATTTTCCACCATGTTAAAATAATATTAATGAAATCTGCTGTATCTTTAGAATTTTCAATTTTGTCTCCAAATTCTGACAATGCTTGAACAATAAAGGCATTAAATATCTTCAGTGCTAATTTTACGTTTTGTCTTTCTAGGTTTGATGGAAATAAGGCTTTTAAATTTAAAGAATAACCAAATCGCAGTAATTTATCATGTTCGAACTCGTGAAGTGCTTTTAGTGATTTGAACGCTGCTACTTTTATCTTTCCAGTTTCTGTTTCAAAATCTGGGTAACACAAAATTTGGTCTGGTTTAGAATTTATCCAGTTGTTTCTAATACACTTTAACAAGTGAACTGAATCAATTAAGTAAAACAAAGGCCTATCTTTATCACAAAGATGAGGATACACAATGTTTATAGATTGGTTCTGGGCAAACATTCTCATTGCTTTACTATTTATGGCGTTGTTGTCACTGATAACACAAAATATTTTGTAGCCTATTTCTTCTAAATTAGTTATAATTGTTGTGATGAACTTGAAGAGTATTTCATGATCGACATTGGTGATATATGTATAACTTCTTTAAAACTTGAGTTAATGCACGTTATCATAAAAACATAAGCGGTAGATGCTAAACAAGTATTATTACAAGCTGTACCTACAATATTTCCAGCTTTATAATCTAAGTATGGTTTAATGTGAATTTCATCTATTAGTAATATCATGTGTTTTCATTTTCTTTTATGTATTTAAAAACTTGTCTTGCATATGTAAGAAAACATTGTCTTTCTTCCAAAGTTGGATCACTTAGAAACTTATTACAAACTGATTTAATGGTTTCATGGTGTGGTAATATAAGAGAAGCTGAATGTCTTAAAAATGTGTAAGCATGAGGACTAATTGTAAAAATTAATGAGGCTAAAATCAAGGTGCTACAGGAATATCTGTATCTTTCTTTTGAAATGGTATGCAGTTGCAATTGTTCTCAAATGAATAACAATCCTGTATCTTTGTCATCAGTTATATTTAAAAGAATATCTAAAACATGCTTTATGATTTGTGTTCTGTCAATAGGCCTAATATCATTTGAATCACTTGATGAACATGCTTCTACTTTATTCAATATCTCATTTATATTGTTTGTAAAAAATGGTGTTCTATTTTTATTTTCAGATAGGCCTAACATTACATCACATTCCAAGCCATACAAAAATAATTCTACTTTCAAATTTTCATTTATTACAATTGCATAGGTTACAATAGGTCCTGGCTTGTATTCTAATTTAAATATTGTTACATTGGTTTTATTTTCAATTTTAACCCAACCTTCAGGAGCATTAAAAGATTTTAAAACATTTAGGAACTCTGCATAATTATAATAACTTGTTGTTTCTTTGTATCTTAAATATTCTTTTTTACTCTCTTCTACGGCTGTAAACAAAATATTTTGCTCAATTAACTTCTGCTTTTCATCTCTGCTCTGTCGAAATTTAGTATTTTTTTGGAGATAGTTTGGACAATTAGGAAATAGGCTAGGAACTGCATCTGTATGAAGGCGAGGATACTTTAAATTAACTGTTACAATTTGTCCTGATTTTAAATCTTGTTCTGAAACTGTCCAAATAATATGCTCTTTAATAAAATGTAACTCACAAACCTTGGTATATTTTGTTGGAGTAAATGCTGCACGGGGAATAGCAGCAATCCATTTATTTTTGAGGTTAACCTCTTGTGGGAAACTAAATATGTGGACTTTTTGTCCATTTAAGTAGTTTCCTCTACAACCAGGAACACAACACTTATTAAGCATTTTATAAATTAAGATGTCACTAAATAAAGCACATAAAACAAAACAAAAACAAAGTAAACTCAAAACATCTTAACCAATTTGGCACAAGTTCAGTGTCCAGCTGTCATCTAAAACAAAGCTTGAGATTGGCTGCGACATCTATCGGATTTATCTGGCGAGAAAACTATGGCCTTCTTGTGCTGACGTCACGTCACTGTGACGTCAGAGCCCGTAGGCCTTGTATTATAGGAGGTATTGGCTAAACACAGCTGTTATAAAATGAGGGAAAGTAATCATGCGTTGTTCACACAGTTCAATAGTTTCTCTACAGATTCCGGCACTTTACACAGAAAATAATATAATTTTGAAAAAAGAAATAGGTTTCCCTAGATACGTAATGCTATGTTCACTAATGGTGGTCATGCGAATGTTCGCGGGATATTGTATTGGGCACTCTGAGTGGCCGTGGAAACAAGACTGCGAAACAATATCAATAAAAACAATTTATAAAAACCCTCTTCTTCGAGCGTAAAGTGTCAAGAAAACTGACCCAAAACCCACTCATTGAAGATTCTGATGCCAGCAGACTACAGGGATGGGTAAAAGCATAAAATTGAAAAATGTGTGAATACGTATACAAATTAACCAAGATAAGGAAATAAATAAAAAAATAACACTCTTATCACAACTAATAATATGTTATTTAATATTTCTAACGCTGTACAATGGAATTCCCCCCCTCACGTAGGTTATGTTTTGGTCATCCAGAAAAATTGGAGACGACTAATTCACAACTAAAGGATAACATAAATATAAAAGTTAATACATATAATGTAAGCTTTCGTTTTATTTACGGTGTCTTGAAGTCGTTCACTTACAGTATAATTACAATTAACACAATTTTATATAACAGATAATTTTTTTACAAAAGATTCAAATTAACCAATTTTTAAATTTTATTTTTGACCTAAAAATGCTGGATAGAACGCAACAATCGAGGCCAATTATTTAGTTTCTACTAAAGCGGTACACTACACGATGGAATAGATCGACAACGTTAGGCGATTACATGTTGGCGTTTTGACTGTCAAAAAAATCGACAGCAATAAAAATATATTACTTTTTTTTACTTAATAAAAATTACCTTTCCGTAATCTACTAATGAAATATCAGTACAGTATATTCTTATTTTATACGACATCGATGACCCCTTAATGCAAACGATGCGTATAGAATAACAATATACCGAACGACCGATCTATTCCACGTATAGGGCCACAGTTTTTAATCTCCGTACCGTCTGAACCAGCGGCAGTGTGTTGTTCGAATCTAAAATGCAATTTAGAAAGCAAACAGAAGAAGGAAAGCCATCATCAAACAAAAGAGACCCATGGCCTCAGACAGGGCGAAACCCAAGATGGCGTATGAAAATAACTGTTGTTTGAGAGAGGGGTTCCTGGCGTAGCCAATGATAAGTGAACCAAACACTGTTCCAATACCAGCTCCTGTAAATACAAACAAAAATATTAGAATATGAAATTGTTGCACAAGAAGTACAAATAATTCTTAAAGAATTTGTATTGGTACTGATATTTGATTTTGACTGCCACAGTCTAATTATTATCAAGATCCATTCACATGCAAAATAAGGGATTAAATCCAAATACAGTACATTACAAGTTATTCAAGGGTATCCAAACGCTTGGTCTTATTGGCTAAGATCTCAAATTTGGCAATACTCTTGGAACAATACAGACATACCAAATTGTGGTTGGTTCTTTTACATTTATTATGTGTTTTATGTAAAACAAACTTTTGTCTTGACTACAAGAAAAAATGGGTGGAAAGTTAAGTTGGTACAAACAGCTGAAGTATAATCATTCCATTTTAAGGGGCAGTTAAGTTGAT
Organism: Philaenus spumarius; assembly: GCA_018207615.1. Taxonomy (NCBI): domain Eukaryota; kingdom Metazoa; phylum Arthropoda; class Insecta; order Hemiptera; family Aphrophoridae; genus Philaenus; species Philaenus spumarius. The sequence continues at coordinate 88,983 of JAGFPH010004643.1, read as the reverse complement.
ATACCTACTTGATCATGACATGGAAAGTTATATAGAATGCAGGGTGTTTCAGGAGGAACGGTTAATACTGCAGAAACTGATTATACAGCTAAAAACAAGAAAAATTGTTCATATGAACATACACTCGGACAAGCTTAGTTTTCCAGATATCCGCCATTTTGTTTGTGTTTTTACAACATAATTCATAACTAGAGAAATGTTTGACCGATATAGTTCAAACTTGGCATCATGTTTAACCCAACAATGACCTATCTCAAGAAAAATAAGCAATTATATCCAATCATGAGATTCAAAACGGCGGCGGCTGAAAACTTTAAACATAAATTACTCAAAACTCGTAAATTTTAACAAAACATGTAAAGACACCTTTTTTTGTAGTCCTTTTATTAATTCCCTACCGGACGGTGGAACTGTCAAAACAACCGGATATAGGATAATGGTTAAGTTATGTGTAATAATTAGTTTGTTCAACCCGGCATCCTATACCAACACAGTAAACACAACAATATTGTATGTACATATGCTGTTACTATCTCTAACTGATTCATCCGACTGTTTTGACGTTACACAAAGTGTCTTGAAATTTTTGTTAAAATGTACGGTTTTTGAGTAATTTAGGTTTGAAATTTTCAAAACAGCCGCCATTTTGAAACGCATGATTGGATGTAATCCTTTATTTTTCTTAAGATAGAACATTGTTAGATTAAACTCCATGCCAAGTTTGAATTCAATCTGTCAAACATTCTCTAGATATGAATTATTTTGAAAAAAAAAAGGCGGGTATCTGTAAAACAAAGATTTTCTGGACCTATGTTCATATGAACAATTTCTCTTACTTTTAGCTGAATAATCAGTTCCTGCAGTATTATCCCCATTTCTCCTGAAACACCCTGTAAACAATCTTCAAATAAGAAAGAAATTGTTTACATGAAATGTCCAATTAAGTTTTTTTTAACTCTAAAGATATAAAAATCAATTGTAAAAACTGATTGCAATACTTTGAAAGAAAAAAATACGTTCAAATGTTTACCTGTTTATTTAAAAAGCAATTCAATCAAGCAAACACTATTAAAAAAAAAAGAAAAAAAGAGAACAATTCTCACTAAATACATTACGGTAGTTGAATGTAGCTGAAATGTCACTGATAACAACTTTGTCCTTGAAACATGTTTGACCAATAAAAGTTTGTATTTTTATGAGAATTGTGTTATTCTTAGAAAATATTTTTTCTTACATTTATAAGCGATATCAATAACCATTTCTGAAATGTTCATCTTTATAATTCTTGCAGGAACATTTTTATACATTTCAAATCTGTATGTATAAAATTTAAGATTCCGTTGGATTTTTTTGTAAATTGCTTTTACATACATGTCAATCGATGTGTTCATATTTACCACTAATACAGGTGTGGATTTATATATTTTCATTTCAGAAAAGATTTGAATAAATCTATAGCCTAGAGTTAGCGGCAAAAGTCCAAAAACAACTTCAGAGAATTTAAATTCACTAAAATACAAATGGTTTCTGAAATAAATGTTCAACTCGTACCAGTGACAGGTATGAATAAAATAAACACATTAAAACACGACGATCAGGATAAATATTGATAAAAGCAACTGCATAGCTTGTAAGAAAATGCATAAAACTTGTGAACTTTATATAATTGCATTGTAAATTAATGTTATTGAGTAATTATTATAGATCAAAGTCCAAATCTCATGATCTCAGTACACCAACTTATTTTTCTTATCTTCTACAATTGGATCGGGGATTTATAATAACAAAGGCCTTTTCATCACATAAGCGTTTTCAAAACACATACAGGAAATGGATAAGCGAAATTATTTGTTGTTAATATTCAACAAGTGATGGCATGTTAAAAAATCTTTAGGCCTCGTGGCAGTCAAAATACAATGTTCATAGATAAACTAGGCTTAAGTATTTTTTGTGACTAATAAATTGTAAGTTATTTGACAGGCATAAAAAATAAAGTAAATGAAAAAACAAATATTAAATTATTTTTTTGGTAGGCATAATGAACTTCAAATAAAAATAAACAAATATCAATGTGAAAGTTTAAAAAAAAACTTTTGAAATGGAATAGGACAAAAAACAAGTTCAAAGAATACGAGATTTGAAAAATGTTTTATGGATTTTTCGTGGGAATGCATAGTTTCCACATATCCACTATTTTAGTTTTTACGAAATTATGTATATCTCCAGAACTTTTCAACTCATCGAATTTAAATTTGGCATAGGGCTAGCTTATAGTTTTGGAGTCACCATTTTGAAAACGATTACTTGATTAAATCCGCTCTTTTGCTCAAATTAGGTCTTTACGTTAGTACGTGCCATGCCAAGTTTAAATTGGTTAAACTTCTTGAGAAATAAATTGTTTTGTAAGAAAACAAAACAAGAAATATATTGAAAACTAAGCTTTTCTTTTACATCTTTCTTTATCTCGACCCACAGAACCAATTTCCGAAGATAAATATTTTTTGAAATGAAGGTGCCTCATAAATACCACGATGACCAATATTCTTACGAAATCTTGAAAATGACACCCATGACGCGCAATAATTAAAAACCCACTATGTGATATGATTTCGATCCATTTCACAGCTTCATCTTTATACTTTGCTTTCGGCCGTCATCACATTAGTACGTCACGCAATTATTACTAATAAGTTAAAGACTTCAGAAGAAAAAAGATCTGGAGATAAAAATTCAGTCAAGTGATGAAACAAAACATCGTTCATGCTACACGAGTTTTATGTCAAGCATTCAAAAACATCGAATAACAACAAATTTTAGAGTAAAACACACGAGATAACGAGGCAGTCGTGGTATTGAATTATTTTATATCCTGAAACTCCAAAAGTTTTGTAACTTTCACATTATATTTAAATAAACAATAAAATTTAAACCATAAATACCTTTTGTACTTTCACATATTTTTTCATCAATTACGTTATTTTCTTCAAAAAATAATCGTCTGATTATATTCAAATAAAACAATATAGCACAAAATTGCTATCGACAGAAAAAAAACTGCCTGTAAAAAAGTTACTATAAAATAAAAATAAATGAACGTATAAAAACCTTATTATTTATTATTTACAAAGCAAAAAGTAACAAGAATGAAATCATTAAACAGAAAAGGCCCATTGCCTCAGAGAGAGCAAAGCCTAATATGGCGTAAGAGAATAATTGTTGTTTCAAAGTAGGGTTTCTAGAGTAGCCAAGTATAAGGGATCCAAAAACAACACCAATTCCAATTCCTGTAAGCACACACATTAATGCAAAAACAGAACAAACAAGGAAATTAAGCAATTAAACCAAAATAAATGTATTGATACAAGTTGTCAATATATTAGTATTATTTTGTTAGATAAAATGGCTCACCACCACAACAGTCAAATTCACCCCCCCCCCCCCACAACCATTTTGAAGTGTCTGATGCCGAGATTTGTCCATTGTAATAAAACTTTAATTAATTAATGGTTTCAGGTAGTGGGCCCAAATTACAAGAAGTGTACGTACTGCCGCTAATATTGAATGCAAAGAAAATAACATCAAGTTCTCAATAGGCCAAACCCAAAAAAATTATTTTTAATTTCCTGAACCATTGAGACTACGAAAATAACACATTCTCTACAATTAATGGAAAATACAGTGAGGTGCCATGATGTCAGCTGCAATGAAATTCAATTTACGTTCAACCTTTTTGGGAGTAACATACTCTAAATCCTAACTCATACTCCGACTAGGTTATTTCAAGCACAGGACAATGCTTCTGGCTTTTTAGGCTTAGCGCTAGCGAGAAGTTTGTTATACAGTTCAATTCTATGATTTATTATCTACAATTCGTTATAATCAAATTTCACTTTTGGATAAAGCATAATATATTCCTAATTCATTTTTCAAAATAGGCTTCGAGAAAACCTAGTAAATGTGGTCTGGGAGCAACATGATTTTATTCTCTCTACTGTGGAACGACAGTGGAAATAGTTAATTTGAAAGCTAATAGATTGTAGCACATGCCAGTAAAAGAATTATATTAGTAGACGATGATAGTAATCAAATGTTATAAAATGCGCATACGCGACCGTAGTCTGTGCGGATTACTTCAGTAGCGTAAGCGCGATGCCAGTCCCGAAGAGATTAAGTATGATGTAATTAGAACTTATTTAACAAGTATTTGAGGTCATCTTATGGTCTACAAAACTAACTTGAGGGTAAACAAAAATGATTTAGAAAACTTTTACGATAATTCGGAACTCTGAAGTAAAACACGTGACAGAAGCAGGCGTGCTTGTTCTAGTTAAGAAATAATGTATTATCTACATTAATTTCATCATTTTGACAATAGAGTAGAACCTCGATAATTCAAGCTAATTGAGGCTGACTGTACCTCGAACTATAAAAAATTCGGAATACACAAACAAAATTAACGAATAGTATATTTTTTAATGTTTTAATTATTCAAAATATTAAAAAATTTAATAGTAGAAAATGTTTAGATTTTATCTCTATTACGGCGCTATTCCCCTACAGTTACTTCACTGACACCGTACTCAGCTGCAAGTTTCTCTAAGGTTTCACCATTGTCCAGTCTTTTCAAGGCCTCTAATTTTGTTAATTGGTAAAAACTTTCTTTTAGCTTTTTCGTTCATCGTCTCAAAAACACAATCAAAATTAAAACTTTCAACAGAAACAGTAAAGAATGCATTCAAATAATCGACAATGTTACACAACACCAAAGTGCGTAGCGCGACTTCCGTGGGAACTGACAGTTTACTATCAAAATTGAACAGACAGTCAAGTATGGGGCGTACGTCTGAGCTGATACGAGATATAAGCGGCATCATCGAGACCCAATGTTGACGCATTACCTACCTGCGAGTTGTCGCGTGTTGCCAAGCCCGCCAAGTGAACGCAAGCCAGCCACTTTGATCCCTTGTCACTTTCAAAAGACTAGTTGGCATTTTAAACGTACAATGGGGTGGCGGTAACAAAGTAATTTCGAAGGCGCGTTTCAATCGATGTTTTACTAGCTATTTTACCGTAAACACACACTGCTAGCGCTGCTAAAATGCCATGCGATACTTCAAATTTACATATTTATCAATAGTGGCCTGACTGGATTGTTATTAGACATAAATTACCTGTTTTTTTATCAGACAACCCTTGTTTTTTTTCAACACTTACTACATGACAGCCATTTTGACGCTTTTTATTCAGTTATTATATATATATAAAAAAAACTGAACAAGCAAAGTTCAACTGATGTAAAAACCAAGGATTGTCCAAAAGATTAAGACTACAGTAATGTATGGTAATATATTATATAATAACCGAGATCATTAACCCTCCCAGTGGCAGACTGCCCAAAGTGACGTTCTCTCAGGCGCAAGATACAGCTATTTCGACAATTAGCGAGAATTTGCATAAGCGATAATTTAACCCACTTAGAATCATCCAATCGCAATAAAACTGGCACCATTGGAAAGAAAATGAATCAAACTTTAATTTTTGTATTTACAACTTTTTCGTAAAACGTATATTTACATACGTAATCATCGTTTTAAAATATGCAAATCTGTCTACAGCTCTTTCCGTGCGCGAATTGCATACAATTGTACTGTTATTTCCCACTTCTTCAAAGTTTAAGACAGTCTACACTAATATTTCTTTGGGAATTATAACAATACCATTGGATTCGTCATGATTTTATCTTTCTGTTGGTGTCTTCCAATCAGATGTCACTGTAAAATTACTATTTTATTGAACAAGTACTGTAAACCCTTGCGATTGGACAGTCTCTCAACCAATAAACAGGCCATTTGTCAATCGATATTGGGAAGGCAGTGCCTTATGTTTTGACAGATTTCTTTACACGATTTTGTAGAGCAAAGTCTGGAGTTTGAAACGGTAGTAAGTAATCCAGAAATAACCGGTTTTATGTCTGTCTAGTCAACAGTTGAAATGTCAGTTCTAGTGAGAAAGTCAAGCGCGTGGGTTCTCACGTTATACAAATGGGGACCTATATGCAGCGTGTAGGGTAGCGGCTTTTCATTAGATTGATATCATTTTGTTATTCAAATAAATATAACTCAAACACTTTTGTGAACTAAGGAAAGACGAGTATACCGTTATTTTCTTTGATTTATCCTCTACACTTTGTTATAATAATATTTCATTTTTGGGCAAAGCATATATTAGTAAATGACGTTACAATCTAGGCCTAGGTTTGTTACCAGTCGTGTACTTGGAACATAAAAACAGTTTTTTTCAAAATAAAAAATTTGAAATTGATAAATGTTTTTATACAGTTATATTTAGAACTAAATTACGAAACTTTTTTACGCTTACGAAAAAAATACAAAAAATGTTTACTACTTGTTATGTAGGCCTAAAGTTGAACTTTTTCCTTTCGTTACTGAACATTTTTTGTTTCTTGAGCTAATAACTTTTACAATTTCAAAATAAACTAATTTTTAGTGGCATATTTGAATTCTTTGAAGTTTCTTAGTTCTACAAAAAAGCTATTGAACACTTTTGGGTTGGGGTTCATTTACTATTTTTGGCGAATTTTTAAAAATATGCTTGCAAAACGCTAAAAACAGGCTTTTCAATTTTAGCTTTAACCATGCCACTTGGAGGGTTAATAAATAAAATAAAACTTTGGCCAACCCTGCCACCAGCTATACAGCAGGACAATAACAATTGAGCCCACTACCTGCTTAACTTAAAAAAAACTTGAGTATATTCAATTTGTAAGTGTTCCGTCTCTGTGTAACATTTAAATGTTTTTCATTTTTATTTATGTCAAAGGATAAACCGAAACACATACGAATGCCTTAATATCTGAAACAAATCTATTATAAAAATTGTGATTAAACTAATGTTGTGGTAAACCATTTTATTCAATGTATTAGTTTCCGTTAGATCAAGGCTGCGCTAAAACTCCTCCCCCAAGAGTAATAATATATATCACATTTTTTGTTGTCGGAAATCATTTACGGCTTATGCTACAGAACAAGTGAATGATAATAAAAATTATTATTTAATTTTAAAATGTAATAAAACCACTAAAAACAATATCTAAATTTTCACCAAATATTCTTTGAAAATGAATAGTAAATGATGATATTCCAGGACAAAAAACAAAGTGTTTAGCGTACTCTTATGGGAGATTACATTTTTTTTCTTCCAACACAGCAGAGCCTTAAAATGTTTATAAACAATTCTTACTTTAGACAACACAAATATTATACAGAAAACAGAAATTGTGTGGTTTATCTGTCACTCCAATATTGTAAATCATTTCCTTTTTTTAGAATTAATGATTCTAGAATTTTGTATTTGTGAATTGCACAGACAAAACAAAACCAAAAATGTTAAAATTCACTTATGTTACTTTCAGTTTCAACTTGTCTCGGTGACAAATTTAGACTAAATTAAAATTTAAAAACATACAGCTCTCTTATATTAATACAAAGATTGAGTAGAGATGGATGAAGAGATTTGGATAAACTATATCGACAGGCAAAAGTAATACAGTAGGGTCCTGCTTTCCAAACTAATTGGGACCGAACACTGTCTAGCGGGAATTCGTAATAAGCAGATTTCATGAATAATATCAACATAGACGTGTTAAGGCGTAAATTAAGTGTGAGGACATCTGCTAGTGACAGTTCTATTATACAGCGTTGATCGGCTTGGAGGAAAGCGAGCAGGAGGTGAACGCTCAAACTGAACTCATATCACACGTAAGCGCGGCAAATGCTCTTGACCTCGCCTTAGTGTAGATTTACACCATCCGTTTTTTCCCTTTTGTTGCACCATGATTCAGTTTACTTCTAAAAACGGAAGGGATGGGATAGGTTGTTCAAACTGTTTGTTTTATCATCCCGCAGTCTGTCCGTTAGTACTGCATCGTCTTGAAAAAAGATCGAGAATAAAATAAAATTAAAGATAACGAGAACGGAGGAGAAAAACGGATGAACACAACTTGCAGGTGGCAACAACACTACTAGCATAGATCATGAATAATAAATAGATCTCGCATCCATACGGCAGCAGTGTGGCGAAAATTAGGTTGCCGGGAAAATAGTGCATGATCGCGTCGTTAGGTGGCACTAGGGAGAAATCATTGGTGTTTCACACAGCTTCCATCGTTTCCCCAATAGATAGCGCCACTATCGTCGAATTTCCAGTGGAACGAAATATTGCATTGGACCGGAGTTCTATTAGGTTATCCAAATACAATGCTACTAGTGCCTAGCTGTTGTATCTAATCCTTCACTCTTTCTGACGAACCCGGTATCCTTTTCACCGGATACTTGTTGCGGTAACTTCCTTCCCGCAAAACGGATTGAAAACGTGAAGAAAAACAAAACCAGCTTTCATTCCAATTTGGTTTCAGGCGTTTTCATCAAGCTTAGGCTCTATGTATGTCTCTATTTAACTTCTTTGTATAACAATAAATGTACTTTTTTTCATGAACGTCTTTTTAATTTCTCATGTTTTTATGTTTAAGAATCAGTATTTTTTCTGAACTCCGTTCAGAATAGCTGGACTCTACTGTGGAATCTTTAAAAGTAGGACATGTTCCATTGACATCGTAAACATTCTCAAGCACAATAAAAACAATGGCACTCCTACGAAACTTTATTCACAGGAAGCAATCAGAAAACTGAAGACATCTTTGAACAAATTCTACCTAGAAGGGCAACTATTTTCTGGAAGGCCGTTTTACAGAGATAGTTAAAAGTCTGGAGACACCCCCTTAACTCTCCACCGAGCATTGATAGAAAATCTAAACCCGGGGGTTGTTTATAGGTCATGAAAGCACACTTCCCCATGCATAGGGCAACGTTGCCCCCAAACTCAAAATTGGATTTTTGGGGGCGACTCAATATTTTTAAAGATCTATTTAAGACTATGATCCAATTTTTATTCTCTTTATGTCATTTTCCTAGTCTTAAATAGACCTTTAAAAATATTGAGTAGCCCCCAAAATTTTTGATTTTGAGTTGGGAGGCAACGTTGCCCTATGCATGGGGAAGTGTGCTTTTATGACTTATAAACAACCCCCGGGTTTGGATTTTCTATCAATGCTCGGTGGAGAGTTAAGAGGGTGTCTCCATACTTTTAACTAACCCCTGTATATTGGAAAGCATTGAACAGGATGTCTACATAATCATAACTTTAACCTGCTGTGTATTTACTTCAGCCTTACTCTTTACGACACAGAGACAGTTTGAAACCAATAGTAAGTCATTACAAGTTGGTATATCATTTCAAGCGTTGTTATTTTCCGTTGCAAAAGTATTCGAATTTCACAAAGTACAATTTTTCTTAACATAACTCTATTTTCTCCAAGTAATATACGCAAAAGTTAAACGCAAGCTGGTTGCTTTTCAAACTGTTAAGTAAATGAACTTCTTGATGCCGCCAAAATGGAAATGTTTATGTATGAACTGTATACGTAACACCTCTAAATCAAAACATTGTGACAAAAATATTGTATGCAATAAACCAGAATAAAAAATATTAGGTACACTCTCAATACATGCAAATAATCAAAAAGTTAACAAGAAAAATTATTCTCAAACCACAAAAAAAAAAATAAATAAAACTGAAAGCATTCTATAAATAAATTAATACTAAGCTTGCCTTGTGAGATAATATACATTAATAGAATGAAATTGTATATTATGCATAGATTCCGTGAATATTAAGTTTATTCAGCAACAATGTGGCAATCTTCACTGATAGCTTGTTAGCTTATATGCGACCGTTCAAGTTTTATTTTACCAAGGTAAATTTATTACAAGCATAATTGCCCTGATGTATGTGCAAATGAAAAGTATGTGAACAAAAACAAACAAGGCCTCATGATTATTCATAAAAACCATAGAAATTTTATACAAGGAGAAATGCAAGGATTTTAATCCTCTTTAAATACCAAGTTAATTCTTTGAATTAAAAAGCTACTTTAGAAGATATGCTACTTCACCTTGGTTTTGTATTCCCCACCACTTCCGAGATAAAGGACATATCCCCCAGAACTAATTTAGGTTTCGTAAGGTACCTGACCTCGACTACCTTGTTAGTTGGGGCAGTCACAAAAAAATCCACTTGTGTCGCAGTGACAAAAATAAAATAAACAACCTCAGACCCCAATAAATAATAATAAATTAAAAAGTTATTCTGCACATTTAAAGCAAAACAGACAAACAAACAAAACTTTGCCAATCCAGCAATAAACAAAAGTGTATTAAACTTAAAAATCGTGAGTGAAGAATCCAAGCCCAATTGATGTTAAGACAAGGTGACAAGTTTTAGCAATCCAATACCAGTTATATTTGTTGCAAACAAACCCTTCATTTACCTGAGCCAGCGACTCCTACTGTGGCTGCTCCAGCACCAATGAACTTAGCTGCCGAATCAATATCCCTTGTTACAGCTGAGGTTTGGAAATTTCGCACGGCAGGCAACTGAAAACAATCACAATTTTCCATCATTCGTGTGAAGATGATGTAAAACAATACACGACATTTCCAGAGTATAATTAATCAACAAATGTATTAACTAAATAAGGAACATAAATCTGGAGATCTAGTTGCATGTTTGCCACCAAACGTAAAAACAATATCAAGAAAAGAAACCGTATCTGAAACGAGAGAATAATCACCAAGCACTAACATACTCAAAGAATTACAAATAAACAAGACATCAAGTTTTCCTTTTCAAAAATTACTGCCCTAATGAAACAAGGAGAAAAAGTTAGGAGTAAACAACCAGCAATTATTTATTGATTAACATACTTAAATGTAAAAAGTAAGATCCTTTCAATTAGGTGTATCACAGAACATGTTTTTTTCATATGAATATTAACACTTATACATTTATGATTGTATGCCGATTTGTAGATAAGAGTGCCAAAGGTAGACAAACAACCCTTCCTCCTTTTAAAGTCCTAGCACTGGCTCTAGTAAAAGCGCACT
>JAGFPH010004643.1:47361-77952 GCA_018207615.1 Philaenus spumarius | reverse complement strand
TAAAAGCGCACTCTGGGAGGACAAACAACCCTTCCTCCTTTTAAAGTTCTAGCACTGGCTCTAGTAAAAGCGCACTCTGGGAGGACAAACAACCCTTCCTCCTTTTAAAGTCCTAGCACTGGCTCTAGTAAAAGCGCACTCTGGGAGGACAAACAACCCTTCCTCCTTTTAAAGTCGTAGCACTGGCTCTAGTAAAAGCGCACTCTGGGAGTTTATTCGATAAAATTTAAAGCCCTTTAAAGGTGATAAATTTCTGTGTTTAATTTAAGTTAACTACAGATGCAATATTTCTATACTAGTTTAACTGATCAGTTTGTCTGATAATTTTTCATATTATGAGGCTTTAGTCATTTTTCATTTGAAAGGAGATGAAGCTGTTAGCTGATAAAAACCGCCAGAGGATGCTATTACTAGAGCCCGTGCCAAGAAGGCAAGGAAGAAAAAAGGGAGGAAAGGTTTTTACTCTAACTTTGGCCCTCTTATCTGTAAATCAGAGTATAATTATAATGTGTTGGTGTCGATATTCATATGAAGTAAGGATGTTTCGTGATACACCTAATTGAAAGGATCTTACTTTTTACATAAGTACAGTAGAGTGCTGATTATCCAAAAGCCAGCTATCCGAACATCCGAAACGTCGGTTAATCGAAAGATTTAAAATCCACGCCACGCCACCACTACACGAGGGAGCGTGTCGGTCCGGTCCGTTTCACGTCCACCTAACCTCATTTGTGTCACCGACATTTCAGTATTGTTTTAACTGTCCGTACAGTTGTTTGTTGTATGACTTCTATCAATGTCGGCGAAACGTTAACGTATTGTGCTTAGTCTTTCTGACAAACTTAAAATTGTAGAAAGATTAAAAATAGGTGCAAGAGGATCAAGTTTAGCTCGAGAGTTTGGAGTTGGGAATTCAACGACAACTGACATTAAAAGTACAGTAAATCTATCACAAAAGTTTGCTTGTGTGCTGATAATGAAGAAGCCTTCTAATGCTTCGAGACTGTTATTAAATGGTTGGAACAGCAAGACGAATGCAATGCTGTGCACCTACTGTTTTTGAAATGCTTACGAGACTTGGTGGCAAAAAACATGTTTCAAAACTTAAACAAATATGTTCGATTTTAGTTTAATTTTGTACTTTTTTATAGCGCCTAAGTCAGTACCAAACAAAGTGTATGTTCTGTATGTGCAATCCCTACTTTAAATGTAAAGTATGTATTAGGCCTATACATAAACTTAAATCAAAGTATTATTTCTAGTCCAATAACGTGTTTTATTTGGGTCCCACTACACTCAACAAAGAACTAGACTTTATTCCAGAAATGTTCGATTATCCGAAAACCCTCCCGCACCAATTGTTTCGGATAATCGGCGCTCTACTGTATATTAAGCAGCATATAATAAGCTTGCTGATAGTTGCCCTTACCCTACATATGGCAGTGTTATAGCAAAAATTGAAAAGCCGGTTTTTAGCGTTTTGCAAGCATTTCTTTAAAATTCTAAAAAATAGTAAATGAACCACAATCCAAAAGTGTTCCATAGCTTTTTTGTAGAAAAAATTTCAAAGAATTCAAATATGCCACTAAAAATTAGTTTCTTTTAAAATTGTAAAAGTTATTACCTTAGAAAGCAAAAAAATTCCAGTAATGAAAGGAAAAAGTTCAACTCTAGGCACATTAGTAGTAAACATTTTTTCGTAAGCGTAAAAAGTTTTGTAATTTAGTTCTAAATAGAACTGTAAAAAACATTTATTAATTTCAAATTTCTTATTTTGAAAAAAACCAGTTTATATGTTCCAAATACACGACTGCTAACAAAACTAGGCCTAGTTTGAAACGTAATTTACTAATATATGCTTTGCCCAGAAATGAAATATTATTATAACAGAAAAAACCGGTATACTTGTCTTCCCTTAGTTCACAAAAGTATTTGAGTTATCTTTATTTGAATAACAAAATGACATCAATCTAATAAAACTTACCCAACGATATACTACGGGCAGGAAGGGTCACTTGAATAACATGGGAGCGAGAGGCGCCAGACGGTCTCACCAGCATGCCCTAATTATGTACTTTACACTGCTGTCTAGACGAACAAAATACTGGTTTATTCTAGTTTAATTCCCACCGTTAGAAAGGTCAAACTGTTCTCTACAAAATGGTGTAGGCTAAAGAAATCTGCCAAAACATGTGTTTTAGTGGGCGTTATCTCGGTTGACAAATGGACTGTTTCATTGGTTGAAAAACTGTCCAATCGCAAGGTTTACAGAAATTGTCGTCAAAAATCATGTAAGATAGTGACATCTGATTGGAAGGCACTATTAGAAAGATAAAATCTTGACGAATCTAATGGTATTTTTATAATTTTCGATAGAAATACTTCAGTAGATGGTTTTGGACAAGTGGGAAATAACAGTACAATTGTATGCATATTCGCGCATGGAAACAGCTGTAACCCGATCTGCATATTTTAAAATGATGATTACGTATGTAAATATACGTTTTACGAAAAAGCCATGATTACACTTTTTAAAGTATCGATTTTAAACTTTATACTGTAGTGATCGATTTCTGACAAACCCATATAAAGAAACTCTCAGATTGAATGAAAAATGACAGTAGAAAAGTCGCAAATGCAACTTTAGCCCTGCAGACTGATTTATAATATGATCACAATTGGGACTTTAGCGCTTGGAGGGTTAATGAAAGTATGATTGACATCCCGAACCTGCATTATTCAGAGGAATATGATTAATAAAATAGCTTTATAACAAAATAATGTCAAAGAGATATACAAAATTTAACATATCATTAGCCTACTGGTGTCGGAAAAAAAACTTTACCATGCAGACAGGCTACCATGGTCCAAGAGATAGAAGAAATTCATTAATTTCAACTTACGTTGATTTGCACATTTGAAAGTTCTAATTTGACTGAAAATAATTCCGCAAACCAGATCACAAATGGTTGATCTAGTTGGAAATTATTTATCAAACAATAATTCACTACCGGCTTAATCATCAAATATCTACCCATTAGAATATAGCTCAATTAAATGTTTTTCATTACTTACCAAACTAACTGTTGAGGAAGCTGGGGAAATTTGTTGACTGGGGGAACTGTGTTGTGTGAATACTGCACTGCTGAGTGGCCTGACGTAGGCTGCTCTGGCACTGGAGACTAACTGTAATACAAATTATACAATTAAATACTGAAATACCTAACATATATCACTACAGGATAACTTATTCTGAAGCCATCTTTTATCAAATGTTTAAAATCTAGTCACACTACTTGTCTCCATATAAAAACTTTCAAATTAAATTTGTTGATTATTTGTTAGTCCAGGTTGTATATATCATTTAAAATTCGTCAACATTTATAACACACAAATCATTTAAAACATTATAATAATAAGTATAAATACTAAACTAATATATATATATATAACCATGACAGAATAGTAGTCGAAATGACTTCCATGAAACAACGGTAAGAAACCAAGAATAGCTGATTTAAACCAAAAAGGAACCTCCAACATTATACACAAGACATTTTGTTAAATTGATGTACAGGTCTTTAAACTGTATCACATTTTAGAATGATGTAGGCCTAATAATTGTTTGGCAAGAGAGGAAGGTCACCTATTAAAAATGCGAGTTTATCCAAATCCCTATAAAAAGAAGGGGGGGGGGGGGGAAATGAAGATTAAATTGTGGCAAAATTAGAGTACATGCCCTCTAACTTACAATGTCAACTTTAAGGACTTCATTCCAACTATTGATTAGTACTAAATACAGAGTGTTGAAAAAGTCCCGGGCCTCTTAAATAATTCTAAAGCGAATAATAAAGATACAAATTTGAAATTTTAGTCATAGACACAGATGATAAGATTCTACTTTTCAGCGTGGTTAAAAAAATGTTCCCCCATTTTGAATGTAACTTTAATTTTTTTAAATGGGAAGGTGGTCATATGATACATCATTACGATGTAGAATTTCAAGAGAAAAACAACGGTGAAATTTGCCCATCCATATCTTTAACCAATTAAAAATGGCGGCCAAAAAACAACAAAATTGTGTTTTCCGATTTTGCCTCATTTTGCTGTACTATTTTTGTTTTAATACTAATTATTATTCTTTTTGGATTCAGAATTAAATAAGCTTTCAAACGATATGCCACACAACAATATTTGGGGAGTATTTAAAAAATTCGAGTTACAGCCATTTTGATTTTTTTAAATTGATTTCGAGTGGTTAAACCAAATACAGTTGTGTGGCATATTGTTTGAAAGCTTATTTAATTCCGAATTCAAAAAGGATAATAATTAGTAATAAAAAACCGTTGGGCTTCTCTTGAAATTCTACATCGAAATGATTATCACATGACCACCTTAACATAAAAAAAAATAAAAGTTACATTCAAGATGGCGGAATATTTTTTTAACCATGCTGAAATGTAGAATCTTATCATCTGTGTCCATGATTAAAATTTCAAATTTGTATTTTTTTTTCGTTTTAGAATTATTTAGGGGGTCCGGAACTTTTTCAACACTCTGTATATTAATATGACAGGGTGGCTAGTGTATGCTCTTTTGAAATTCCCTGACCAATTTTAAAAAATAAATAAAAAACATGCTAATTTTATTTCAGTAAATCAATCAAATTATATTGGTGAGCAAATAAATTTTGAGGTAATTAATTAAATATTTAATTAATACTATCTATGTTACTGCACCAACCACCAGCAGTTGCAAATTAATTACAAATTTATGACTATAAATATTAAATTAAACAATGAATTACTCCAATTATATATTTTATTATAACAATAGAAATAACTAATTGGTTTTTGTAATCCAGCTACCGGTACAGATTTGTATTGAATATTTAATTAATTGATACGAAGATACCCAAATTTTCAAGGTCATATCACGACAAGAGCTGCCACATTCACTCCCATAACTTGCCGAAAATTGTTTTTACGTATCAGAATATGTAGTTTTCTTATTGATTAATTTAGAAGTTTATCTTACCTTTAATTTTTATTTTCTCAATTAAAAATTGAATTAATTTATGATTTTAAATTCATAACACTCCGGCCGTTTCGGCTATTCAGTCATTAACGAGTTCTTGCTGGGTAGTTCCCGTTGTCATTATTTAAAAATAAACGGACAGTAAGTGTCGTGACAGCAGGCCTACTACACAAAGAAAATAAAAATGTATAGAGTTTGTGTTAACTACCCAGCAAGCACCCATTAATGGCTGAATAGCCAAAACGACTGCGATGCGAAAATAAATATTGACTAGGCCTATATAATAGTCATATTATATTGGTAGTAATATTAATATATTTACCATGTATATGTTTAACTAGAAAGATAATGGGGCTGACAACTTTAAGTTAATTTGGTTAATTCATAGGCATTGCAGGAAAGAGGGGTATATGGTAATTTAACCATAATTTTATTAAAAAAATACATTGGCTAAATTTTTATCTTTTCTATCCTGCAAACAGTAGATAACTTTAATCTAGGCTACATGAAGTACAGGACAGAAAAAAAGTTCACCAAGTAAATAGACAAATGTTGACAGTGTTTAGTCAAGCAGTTTAAAAAAAAAAGACTGGACAACCAATTAAAATACAGTAAACTTCATTTGAACAGACACGTTTAGGACTCAAACCATGCCTGAACATAAAATATTTCGGATTACAGGATAAATGCAAAAAATAGAAGAAATATTCCACAAATTACAACAGCAATTTTATTTTTAAAGAAGGCTGATCTGTCTTAAATGATGTGCTTACTTACGCCATCTTCAAGTTTCTTGATCACTTTTAGCTTTTGGTCCAAAGTGAGTGTTAGATGTTTTCTTTTAAAGAAACAACATTAACTTTAATCTAAGATCTAGCTTTAGGAACCACTTAGTCAATCCCAATCTCACAATTTTAAAATATACTTTGTACAGCTGAATAAGTAAATATATTAACATTAAAAATTGATTTAAAGTGGCGGAAACTGAAAACACTGAATGTCAGTCACAGTGAGGGGAACAATCTATACGATGTCATATGAAGACATCTGCCCCTCTCCATGCGTAGCCTACTGTTACAAACGCACATGAACTTTTACAAGATGTAACTGCTTGTTTTGTGATCAATAATTTCTTTCGAAAGTCGTGCCACATTGTTGGATGCCAAATTGAAGGAAGTTTACCATATTTATAATATGGTTCTGATAATGTTGGAATGGTTTCATTGAACTAGTTGATTAAAACAACTTGTACACAGCCTTAATAGTAGGCCTAGTTCTTAATATCAAGTAAGGTTGTGACATGTTGGATATAGTAGTAGTTGTATTGAAATTATTTAATAAAAACAATTTACATAGCTTTAATAGTAGGCCTAGTAATTAATATCACGTTTGTTGTAAACAGTTCACTTAGCAGGAATGTTCGAAAGTCTATATTGGCTTTAATAATAAATGGTATGAATTAGTAGCAAAATATGCAGTGACCGTTAATAATGCCTATGGAAGATGTCTACAATGCTCATTAAGACATCGCCCAAGCTAAGACTATGTCTATAGCCTACAAAATAATTTGAAAACAGCCCATTACAAGCCTAAGAACAAACATGTTGCCTAATTCCATTTACACATACAAGAATAAATTTCAGATTCTCATAAATAATACGTTTATGTAGTCAAACATGTTCCAATGACATCTTCGGAAACCAACGAGTTCCAATATTCATTCAAAGTTAGCCTATAATTTTACTATTGTTTAGGTTTAGGTGTATTTATCACTGAAGACGACATTGAAATGCGGTTGAACAGATAAACATATCTGCTCAATCTAACAAACATATTTATGAGAATCTGTGTTCAAGCTTTGTTCAATCAATCTGTATTAAAAGTATATAGGCGTAGTCCTATTATGGATTAACCACTAGATTATGGCTATATGTAAGTACAGAGCCTACCATAAAAAAAACTTAAACTTGTAGCCTATTATTTTATCAGATAGCCTAATAAAATACTTTTAAAGTCTCATGCAATTAATTGCTTTTGTATACTGTAGCTATTCTAGACACTTGGTAAAATAGTAGCCTAGAGGCTACATATAGGCTATCAGGATTGATATTACCGGTATGTTTAAATGTCACTTTTATGCTAAAAATTAAAACCAAAGAACATTTATTTGTGATAAGGAATCAGATTAGCCTTTTAAATTGAAAAATATTTTAAAATAGGGCCTACTAATAAGTTAAATCAAAAAGACAGTTACAGTTTTCATTTCAAAGAAAGGTTAAATTGGAACACACATTTTAAATGACACTAAACAAATTAGCCAAAAAGATCATAAAAAAGGCTACGTTTGAAATAGTCCATACCTAATTTAGATTAAATTAGTAGGCCTATCAGTTAGAATGATAACAATACAACAACAAAGAATGGAATGTACATAAAATAACCATGACTTACAAATGACCTTGCCTTTAAAACTGTTCTAATAAAGGTTTAGATCTCACAAACACGTAATAAAGGTTTCCATACTCCAGACATATGCTAGCCTTTAATAATAGGGAATTCGCTCTGACAGAAAAATGACTAACTTCCATGAAAAAACTCCAAGTTAGTCTACTCTTATAGGTTAACCTACTAAAATATTAATTAAACAGCAGGGTTGAAGTTTATGAATAGAAATTCAAATAGACATTGAAGACATAACAATTTAAAGCCAATAATATTATTATTTAATTTAGAGGGCACTATCGTTAATTTACAAGAATGGGTAGCTTAGGCGACTGATCTAACCTTGAAATTTTAATCAGCATACATCACCTGATCCAAATTTAAGAAATTGAAACCAACAGAGGTGTTTCATAAAAACATGTAGGAAATAGTATAATTCACCACCATAAACAAAATTTAACTACCTCCTATTCGGTGAATAAGTTTGACCTACAAAACCAAGTAATAAACCCAAAGAATCACCTTGTATGCCTACCTTAGGGTAACTGTTGATCAAGTTTGGTAAGGAAGTAGAAAATTATGTGTGAATAGTAATAACGATTTAAAATAAGTAATAAAGATAATAACTAACAAATATTAAATAAACTTACAGCAGTCCTGGCAGCAGGGGCGATCAATTTTGCGAGTGAGTACATTTTGGTAGTGAAGGTTAGGGTTTTTGAAGTCCTGAAAAAGAAACAAAACTAACATTGGAACTATGTCCCACAAAGTAATTTTCAATTAAGTATTTCAAATATCCTAATGTAGCCCAATAATCGTAGAACTTACGATTTATAGTAGTGCAAATTTTCTAAGCCCTTGGGAGCAGCCTACTGAAAAAAGCAGAGCTTTGGAATGTACTTATCACTAACGAGCCTTCAGAACAACTGAACGTAAATTAAACCTTAGTTTCCAATTAACATGTTACAAATCTTTCTTAACTATAATTAGAAATCCCTTACTATTAATGGATTGACCGGTTGACCTAAAAGAAAAATGGCCGTAAAGAAATAGGCCGACTCAAGGGTTTGATTTCTAATACTGAATATACACGTAAAAATTAATAAAATTGTAATATTTAAGCACTCAAAAAGACCTGTTTGTATGATTAAAACAATTTAAATGAGAACTATTCCTGGATGTCACTTAAAACTTTAAGTTTTCACAGATATATTTACTTACTTCCTCAGCTACGGCGAAATCACCAAAGAACAGATGAGAGGAGGAGAAGGTTTAGGCCTAGAGCGCAGAGAAAATGAATGTGTCGCAATGAACGGAATCTATAAAAGTCGACCAATGGGAAAGCTAAGATTCTATAAGTTCCGTTTTACTGAAACCCGTGCTTGCACCCAACCGACCCTTCCACTTATATCGATCAGCCAAAATTAGTACAGAATATAGCCACATACAAAAACTCAAGTTCACTATTTAATATGAATTAAAATATGTTTTAAAAATTATTCCATTCATAAAACTGTTTAAAATGAGAAAAACATAGTGAATTCAGTTTCAGTTTGTTATTTGTTTGAAAAATATCCCTCTAATGAATGAATAACAAATAAAATTAGTTTTAAACAATATCAATTACATGACTAGTGCGGTAGTAGATCATAAGATCAGCTGTTCAGATGGTGTAATGGCCGTGTTCATGGTTAACATCTGTAAATTCAATGGCTGCGGAATTACGTTTCAAACTTTAGGAGATCTAATTCAGCATATAGAAGATAACCATATTGGTAATTAAATAATAATGTATTATAATTACTGCGATTATAATGAATTATCCCAAATTAATTAAAAAAGTTAGGTTAGGCTGAAGGTTGTGTCCTTTAATAGCCTAGTTCACCTTTACCTCCAACAATGATACAAAAGTTTAGAGTTAGGCCTAGTTCATTCCTTGTTTCCGCAAAAGACGTAAATATTTGATTTAGTTTGGAAAGCTATGAACACATCTACTTATGCCCTAAATAATTAAGCACATACAGTAATAATTATTGTTATCATTGGGGTTGTTATGTTCATAGTAAGGTTAGGTTATACTATTGGACTGTTATCAATAGACCATAGGCCTACATTTAAGGTTGTGTTTTGATTTAGGCCTACTGCTCAATTTGCTAGTTTTTAATCATGCTCTTTAATTATCAGATGTTTTGAAATTGTTTGAACCTTAAAACATAACTTATTAAAGGACATCCTAAAGTCAAATAAATTATTCTCTAGACAATTCAATGAACAGTTCATTACTGTATTATTAAAGTGGTTTGTAATTCTGAAAACGGTTTTGTACTTGGAATTTATTTTGAATGAATTAATAGATTATAGTCGTATTTGGTTCATAGGTGACCCACTGATAATTTGGGTGTAAATTTACTTACGACTCTCAGCTGATATGTTTGCAACCTTTTTTTTACTATACAGTAGTGCTACCAACCTAAGCACATTCTACTGTTGAATGCAGGTAAACCAACTATGACTAAAGAATATAAGTTATAATTTCAGTCTATTTTTTTATGCTTGCATGAGTGATGTTAAGTTGTAGGAATAGCGGAGTCTGGCAATCGTGTTTATTACGTTGTAGGCCCTATAATGTTTCCCGAGTTAAATAAGTTGTTAATTGAGTTTAAGTTTAAAGTGTTTTATTTTCTCTTTTCATTTATTTAAGGCATTTAGACATAGAATTGAACATTATAATTATGTATTAGAGCATTTTCTTACATATATGTTGGCACCTCTGCCGCAATACGGCGTAGGGTCGTAATGTAAACTTTCGCCTTAAAATGTCCTACCGAAAAAGTTAAATCAGATCTGTTAACTTGTATATTGTGAAATCATTTAAGAAAATCACACTGCAGTTGATACCTGTAACCTTACAAGTATAGGCTAGTAGGCCTACATAGATTCGAACCTGATTGGTATTGTCTTTTTTATGCATTATACTGCCCCTTGCTTGTTTATAGGCTAGTCTTATAAAGACAAGACATTAAACCACAATATATAAATAATACATGAAAGACATTGAAATATTTTAAAGGTATTTAAACATTGTTCATTATTACAATTCATGCGATGATAGCCCGTCAATGCTATTCACCTAAAACAAACAAAACTGTTAGTTATAACATCATGATACTTAGGTGTATATATATACAGTATAACAGTAGGCCTGTAATGATCTTGTGTGTTAAATATAATCAAATCTTTCTACTGTAATTCTACTGCAATAAAATACTAACAATAAGTAATTGTTGTTGCAATTAACTTTCATAAATTGTTGGTGTCAGAGATATGTTAAATAAAGTTAGCACTATTCTATTATTTCTTGAAATGGAAGAAATTGTGTATCTTATCTTGAGTTTTTTGTCAGTTAATGAATAAATTCAGATAAATAAGACTTTTTTCAGAAAACCATTACTAAATGTTATGTAAAGTAAAAAGAGTGGATTATATGTGCAACTGCTTTGTTCTGTATTTGTTTTTCCGCTCACTGTTCTAACAATTTATTATTCTTTTTTACTTCAGATTACGACCCACAAGTCATAGAACAAAAAGAACAACAGCAGCCGCCATGTATGCCTCTAAGTTATGTGCTTCGTTTCTTCACAGATGCAGCGCGCAAAGAAGTAATCGACATCAAACCCAAAGTGAAAGCCATTGTTACACACAGGCCTGTCATACAGGCATCTGTGCATACAGTTACGCCAAATGGTATGTAACGAGTTGATAAATCAAGTTTCTTATTTCTTAAGCCCTCATCAGTCTTAGATAATTTAACGTTCTAGTGTGTGACTCCGTAACGGCTAAAATAAAGGTTAATTTCATGTCGAAACAACAGTGATTTTACGATACATCGTTTTAGATTTCATTAAAATTTGATACAAAAATTTTTAACATACTTTCAAAATGCTAAGCTAAAATTTTCTTTTCTTATATTTATCAATTTTAAGTATTTACACTATAGTGGTTACAATTTGCTTAGCCTTTCATAAATTTAATACAATGTCCACTTCGTCAAACTCGTGTGTTTATAAAACATTCACCTATGGAAAAAAAGTTGATCTTAAAATAATGATGTAAGCCTAAAACAACGTTTGTTTTGAGTATTTTGTAAAAATATAATTATACAAAACTTTATTAAAAATAGTTAAGATATATGCTATCTAAAACTTATTATTTTGATATTATAGCACAACCAATAGAGATTTTTTCATATTATTGAATTTAACAGCAAGCGACATCCACAACGACTTTAAAGGTAGCACATAGGTATGTAAAATACAGAAACTATCAGGCAATGAGCTTTTGTGTATTTTTTATAAACAAAAATAACAATAAATTAGGACTTTTTTGGGTTTTTCGTTGATTTTATAAAATTAATGGATCACGATACTTTCAATGGGACATTTGTAGAACATTAAAAGACCTATAAAATGTTTTTTTACAGGCCCCAATTGGACCGTTTTCCATCGAGAAAAGTAGGAAAAACTCTTAAAAATTTCTATTTTTCAAAAATTCATATCTTTGTTAATTTACAATATTAAGGGCAGATCATTTGGGAAAATTATTGTTTATTATGTATATTTCAAACAGGCGAAAGATGAAATTTGTCGCAGTAATAGTTTTTTAATAATTACAGTATATAAATAAATTAGGTCATTATTTTTTATAATGCGTCCTAGGTATTAACCTGAGTGGCCAGATTTAAATTTATCAAACAGATTCTGAAAGTAGGCATTAAAACCTACAATTCGTATATCTTCAATTTTTGAATAATGTTGATAAAGTATGATAAAAATGCTTCCGAACATAGCGTGAAACGCGTAAAATAGCGACCCATGGCGAGAGAGGCAAGGGCAATGGGGAACCAGCAGCGGAGGAGAAGAGAATGGCAGGGTGCGTGTATCAAGCTTTCCTCCGCTGCTGGTACCCCCACTACCACTGCTTCTCTTGCTGTCGGTCGCAAATTTTTGCAGCAGATACATTAAACCTGTTCTCTTCACAAACTACAGAAGGTCTTGAAAACCTTCTCGTATAAAACTCGTGTAAGGCTGCCACTCAGATATTATTTCTGAGCCAATGCATCTCATTCACATAAGAAGTAGGCCTATATTTTGTCCTTAATTTTTATCTATACCTTTGCCATCATAGAATGTCCATCACTGAACCAGGTGGAAGTGCTCTTTTATATAGAGTGTCCACACAAGACAACAACAATGCATCATCGCACTGAACTTGTTGAAATATGAAGTAGTGCACAGATATGAGAACTACGTTATCTAGATTAGTACTCTATTAGTATGAAAAGCAAAACATACTTGACAATATTTTGCAAAATTTAATAGTTATTGTTTTTTTTATTTTTTTTAATTTAGGTTTGAATTCTCGAGCAGAACCTGCCTATCTTGGTAAAGACATATATTTAGATTCAAAGTTAGTTTTTTAAGAATAAAATATTTACTTTATGCATCGTCTAAAAAATTTAAATAACCCGCAAATAAAATTAATTCTTCCTCAGCGATTCTGATATTGTAATGAGACTTGATAGCTTGCAATCTTTTTACTTTACACAAAATAAACACACCCTAAAAGCATTTGGCATGATGTTTTCGGAACTTCGCAAGAGTACGCCCCATGCTTTTTGTGTGTGTTTATTTTGTGAAAAGTAAAAAGTTTGCAAGCTATCAAGTCTCATTACAATATCAGATTCGCTGAGGAAGAGTTTAAAAAAAATTAATTAATTTTATTTTTTACTTTTTACATTGGATGTTTCCTAAAATGTTTGGTCCTCAAAGCCAACCTCCCCCTCCATCTGAGGGTTAATTTGTTGGTTAATATACGTACGCGATGTGTGATACGGAGCAGCCCGAGGCAATCCGGAAAGAGCTGAGGTGACCGTGCACCGGTCCACTCTTCGTTTGAAAGGTAGTGAGTTGAAGAAAAGCATGTAAAAAAACAGGTTTATAATAATGTAGGCTAAACGTTTTAAAAGATATTTCCATATAAAATCATAGAAATATTTTTAACCCTTTTTTATTGGAGAACGAGGGGCTCTGTCCCTGCGGTGACATATGGTCATGCCAATTCAAATATATTATTATAAATATTGTGTTATTTTTATAGAAATGATGATTTATTAGGACAGAAGCAATTGGATCTAAGTTGGGTGGTGGGGTTAGTTGTGAACTGTACACAATGTAAGACAGAGGTCGAAATATAAACGCACTATCACCAACATTTGTCCACAAAATCCCTAATTTTATTCATAGTTTTTACATTTTTTCAATTTTTTAATAGGAATTTTTATGGAATTGATGATTGATTATGACAGAGGCATTGGGATCTAAGTTGGGTGGTGGGGTTAGCTGTGACTTGAACATAATGTAAGACATAGATCTAAATAGACAAGCAGTATCCCCAACGTTTGTCCATAAAATCCCTAATTTTGTCCTTAATTTTTATATTTTTCAATTTTTTAACAGGAATTTTAAATATTTTCTGAACAAAACATAGCCTAAAATATTCTCTGAAAATGACAAGTTAATGAAAGTTTTGTAAAAATCGGTTTAGCCATTCCGGAGATTAGCCCGGACAAACAAACAGACAGACAGATGTGAATAACCACATGAGCTTAGAAAAAAGCTTATATTTTGAAATCACAGACAGGCACTTCAATTTTATTTATTTGTGATGCGGAAAACTAAAAAGGGATCATTTGTCGGGAAACAAAATTTTGCGTGAGACGCAAAAAAAACCGAAACACGTCAGTTTCGGCCATTTTTGGATCTTTGTTTATTTTTGTAATAAACTTCTTATTTTATTTGAAACTAGTGTTTATATGTCCACCAACAAGCATTATTGATGTTACAAATGTATTTTTGTAAAGGTCTGTCATTGTTGGGAAAAGGGACCGAATGTGGTAATGGAATTATAGTATTGTATTGACATTTGGTACCTTTTCCTCTTGAGTAAGTAGCCTCTTACTGCTTTCTAGTGGCATTTTAGGGAATTAAAACGAGTTCTGGCAGAATTAAGAATGTTGTCTGTACTGATTTAGTCATACCCGACATTTGGTACCTTTTCAGTTGTTACGCAACAAGAGCTAAAAATCCCCGACAAATGGTCACTTTTCACTTACAATAGTTTTTAGGTCTTATTTTAAATTACAATACTAATAATTATTATTATTTTTAATTTTCCGCTTACACACTTCCTCAGCAAGGGTTAATTTAATTAAATTAAAGTGAAAAAACATAGACCAAGACCGGTATTTGAACCCGGGATCTTTACGATTCCGTCGTAACGCTCTACCAACTGAGCTACCCTGATCGCTCCAGATATTGGCCGATGTTATCTCACTTGTACGGTTTTACTGCAATTATTGAACTAACAGACTGAATACCTCGTGTATATGACATTGAAAACAGCTTATATTTTTTTGCAGCTTACAGTGGTGTCATTATTTACCACAAATAATATAATATAATACAAATAATAACAAGTATTTATATAATATTATACAAATAATAACAACAGTAAGCTGCAAAAACAAAAAAAAAGCAAAAGAAAAGAATTAAGATTGTTTTCAATGTCATATAAACGTCTGTTAGTTCAATAATTGCAGTAAAATCGTACAAGTGAGATAACATCAACCAATATCTGGAGTGATCAGGGTGGCTCAGTTGGTAGAGCGTTACGGCGGAATCATAAAGGTCTTGGGTTCAAATCCCGGTCTTGGTCCATGTTTTTTCACTTGTAATTTAATTAATAATAAACTGCTTTAAAAATCGAGTAAAAAAATAGTCAAATACAATCCCAGTACTTATTTTATTTACTGCATGCTGCGTCTAAACAGCTGTGACGATAATAATGCGGCTTTGAAGTGATCAGCTGATCAGTTGTCTGCTAGCATAAACGCCAGCAACATCAAAA
The DNA here is from genome assembly GCA_018207615.1 of Philaenus spumarius. Taxonomy (NCBI): domain Eukaryota; kingdom Metazoa; phylum Arthropoda; class Insecta; order Hemiptera; family Aphrophoridae; genus Philaenus; species Philaenus spumarius. Next base: position 62,508 of record JAGFPH010004643.1, on the reverse strand, counting down.
CTCATTTTTCCGGTAACAAACTTTCAAACTATCACAACTTCGCCAAATTTTCATACATTTTGAAGGTTTTTACACCATATTGTTAGGAATTTACTTCCTTATATGTGGCATAAATATCTCAGTTTTTAAATTTTGAGGCATATGGTCCCTTTTAGTTTTCCGCATCACATATGTATAGATAAAAGTACAATACAAGCTCTTTAAGGTGGCCATTCCACCTTTCAGTTATATAATCCTGCACTTCTCGAGTCTGCTCGGTTAGTTTGCAACTTCGGCCACTAATTGCTTTTTTCTTGGTGTGCTACATTTAGTAACTCCTAAGCTGCTCTGTTGTTTTCTGATTTTTTTCTGCAGTCATACTTTTGTTTTAAAACTATAAACTAAAATGTTTTCTAAGTCTGGTAGTTACACCAGCACAAGTAATAAGCATCACGTTATTCTTGATTAGATATTGTTAAGCGTCTTGAAAAATGAGAAAAAAGAAATTATATATAATGCCAGACTGTAGTAAAGGGTCATCAACGATATAGAATACGGTATTGAAAATACACAGGTGAAACAAGATGACCTAAAAATTGTTTGTTGTTGAGGCTGTAACAGCAAAGATTGAATCTAGACTCGTTAACAAAAGCCTAAACTGGTGCAGCTTTATATACTGGGTTAATTGCACAAAAGATTAGACGGGAAACAATTTCAGAGTGCGATGAAGTTTGGTACGGAATTCTTACACTAGATATGACCAGTGAAACTAGATTGGGCGATGAAAAGGTAATTGAAGAATGAAGTTCAACTTTTAACATCATTGTTTCTGAGCATAATTTATCTTCTAGTCAAATTTTTTACAATGCGGGTGAAATTAAAAAATGCCAGAAATATGCAGGTAAGCCAACGGCAGAACCCCTCTCGTTCGCCCTTGGCTGGTCCGCTGCTCCGGTTGATCCGACCGTGCTCGAGCCGAAATTGGTGACTTACATCCTGTTGCGCCATTGTTGTTTATTTTCTGTTATCGCTTGTCCGCTTTAGTATAGGTTTACTCAATCCGTTTTTTCCCTTACGTTGCGTTTTTGGTAATGGACAATCACAACACATTAATTCCACTTAATGCCTGTTGGAATTGTCCAGTTTTGTTTCCTTTACGTTTTCCATCCGTTTTGTGGGAAGGGAGCTACCACAACTAGCGTCCAGTGAAACGTATACCTGGTCCGTCTGAAAAAAGAAAGGACTAGATACAACAGCTAGGCACTAGTATTGTTGTTGCCCTCTGTCGGTTGCATTCATCCGTTTTTATCTCGAAGGAATTTTATTTTTTTCCGATCATTTTTCAAGCAATGCGGTACCAAAGGACAGACTTCGGGATGCAAACAAAACGGACACTTCGAACATCCTATTCCTTCCCTTCTGTTTTTAGAAGAAAACGGAATCGTAACGCAACGGAAGGAAAAAAAACTAATGGTATAAACCTACACTTAGTGCTCCGTCATCTCTCGTATCGTTTCTGTTGTTGTGCGTGTTTTTTGTACTGTACTGTGCAGTTTTTAGTGGTTACTGTTTGTTGGTTTTACGACAGTGTTCTGTATTCGTTACAGTGTATTTGTTTTACATTCTGTACAGTTGTGTTTTTCAACATGTGAGAGTGAAACGTTGATTGTTGGAAAACCAGTCATGGCAACCGGTTTGTTTCAGCGGATAACTTTCTGTATTTTCTGATAATCCGACCTTTTTTGCGTTCCGACCATACCCCCAGTCCCTACGGTGACGAATTAGAGGGATTCTCCTTTTTTTTTTTTCCAAAGCGAAGGTAGAAAGCATTTGCCTCCCGAACACCAGGGAACGGTATCCCCAGAAGGGTGGAGCTTGCATCCACTAAAACCACCTCCCCTTAACTACAACACTACCCTGGAACTGTGTAGACATTACTACATTTTTGTGATCAAAGTAAATTCCTGAGTACTTCAAACTCCGGCCCATAGACACATGGATGTTTTAAACTTGAAATATTAAAGATCTCAGCTAGGCTAAGGATGTTTTCTGTGGAGCTAGGCACAGCTTCTTCTCCTGGAGCCATTTACTAATTTGCATGATAGCTTGGTTTATTTTTCCTTCTAGCATATTTCCCTCTTTTGCCTTGGCCACAATAGCCAAGTCATCTGCATATGCAACTAGTCTTATACCTTCTGGCATCCTAAGGTTCAGTACGCCATCATAAGACGTGTTCCACATTAAGGGCCCCAAGACCGAACCCTGAAGAACACCACATGTCATAGTAATCATATCATTTTTCCCTACTTTGACTTGTCTATCTTGAAGATAATTCATGATCATCCTTATCTAGTATGGTGACACCTTACGCACCTGCAAATCCTTCACCACTCCCATCCATGGGACGCTATTAAACACATTCTTGACGTCAAGAGTAACAAGAGCACAAAACCCATGATTTCTACATGGCCCACTGTTAACCTCTTCCGCTATCTTTTTTACCTACATCATTGCACTAACTGTCGAATGTCCCTTCCTGAAACCATGTTTTGGTTTGTTAAGTCCACCCATTTTCTCTATCTCAGATTCTAGTCTCATGCAGATGAGTTGCTCAAGTATTTTTTCCCATAGTACTTAACATGCACAATGGTCTATACGTTGGTATACTATCCTTATTCTTCTTGGGGGTTTTCCACCAATACAAGTTTACCTTTCTTCCACTCGGTTGGAAGGTATCCTTCCATAAGAAGATTATTCATCAATTCTATGTATTCCTTGGTGCGATGCAGTGCTATTATTTTAGCAACTTCTGGCGGTATAAAATCTGGCCCAGGAGGTCCCTTTATCTTTATAGATTCTTCAGCCGATCTAATTTCTTCTTCCGTGAAGCACACATTAGCTCTAGCAACTTCCGGGTATGACCATCGGGTATCTTGATGTCTTGGGAACAGTTCCTCTGCTATCTCCAAATCTCCAACATCCTCTCATCTGTGAGTGATATTTGAGGCATTTTCCTCATCTTACCACTAATTATTTTGTAGGCATCGCCCATAAATCCCTATCCAGATCCTCACATATTTTCCGCCATGCCAGATTCTTAGCTCTCTTTATTTCCTTAGTCAGGTCATTTTTTGCTGCAGAGTACCCTATTTTGGCTTTTGTCCAAATAGTTTCTGCAATTTATAGCTTTCTATTTATTCGTGCTAGCTCTTTTTTTTTCTTAGGCATGCCCTCCTAAGATCTGAAATTTCATTATTCCACCAGTAAAGTGGCCTCCTTCTGGTTTGTATATATGTTTTACCGAAAACCGATGTACATGCCAATGCAGTGGCCACACTCCATTCATTCTCTGAAGCAATAGACTTGGTTTTTTAAATTTCACCATTTCTGTTTTCAATCATGGTCAAACTCCTCCATTAGACCAGGGCTTACTCTCCATCCACCCATAGTAGCTGGTTTATTCACTGGAGCAACTGTATTTTGTCATAAAAGTCATACATTAAATCTCGGTGATCACTAAGATTTATGGTATCTAGTACTGCACACCAGTTTCTGACACGCTCGACCAGCTGCTCGGAACATGCTGTGACTTCTTCACTCCTGCCTCGTGCCCACGTCGGTTTGCTTCCAATATTTTTTACTACTAATCTCATCTCCAGCTGTTTGTTTCCAGTAAATTTTCTGTTGTTTGGTAATCTTGTTTTACCAGAGTCAAGGCCTGGCTGGATTAAATAGCTTCTGTACTTTTTTTGTAGATTTGTATTGTAATAATTTATCTGGCGGTGGTTATCTATAACACTTTTAATTCTAATAAGTCTGAATTACCTACAAAAACTACTTTGGTTCATGTCTACTTTTCAGCCAATGATAGTCTGTTCTTTTCACCTAATTACAATATATTCCTGCTTGGGGTCATAGTGGCTTTAACAGCATATACACAACAAATTTAGTAAATTTCAGTAGAAAACTTTTTATTTCAAACTTTTTTTTTTAATTCATAACTCAACTGATGAAAGAGTATTAAGTATTGTGTGTTTACACTTTAATTTGAAGTAACGTTTAAACCTAATTCACAATATTGTGTTGCAAAATTGTTATCAAGTAAACATGAACTTTAAAAAACAACAGTCAGCCAATGTTTGAAAAGTAATTAGTGTAATGTAAATTTCAGCTGATAATAGTCAGCTGATGCGTGTAAAACTGATAACTGTGCTATAAAAGATAAGCACTCTTTTTGGGAGCTGACTTTCTTCATTTAATTGAATCATTAGCTTTACAAAAATTGTTATTTATTCATAAGTTTTAATTTATATGAATGTAAATTCCCCACTCCGTGACATACTTATTGCTTCTATTTACCAGTAAAATGAGTCAGATACATTAGTAAACTTTTCTTAGATAACTTTATTTTTAAAAAAACCTGTCTTTGAACTAGAGCAAAGTATTAGTATTTATCTATTTTATTGTTACTTTACTATTGCAAAATTTGCTTACTGGTATAATGGCCTACATGTTACTAAAAGCTTATAATCATTTATACTGTCCTTTTAAAAATTTGAATCAGGATATGTTTCTAACAAAATATACAACCCTTTTGAATCAAACTACAGTAGGTAGTTTATTTAATTTAAAAAATTTTTTTTTCAGTTTTCACCAGTTATATTTAACCTCAAATATAGCAATCGTTTTAATATCACTTCAGTGTCTAAAGCATCCTTCATGAGATGCTTAACTTCTTTTTCCCTCTCACCTTTAGACTAGATCAATAATGAGAGGTTCAATAATATCTTGATCTGGTGCTCATCAGATTTCTTAGTTTGTCCAGATTTTATAAAAAATAGAGAAGGAGTCGTGGAAGTTAAGTTACAGGATAAAGTTATACATAATATTGGTGTTATTGAGACGTTAGTTGAATATTTTACATTTAGATGCAGTGGTATAGTAGTCGGAGAGTCCAAGGGGTAGAGCCCATTTTATCAAAGGTCGCCAATCATAACGAGCAGCATGAATAAAAATAAATATTTTGTAAAAATAAATCTACTTTAGTGGTAATGTGGGTGAAACAGTTGTATAATTTACCTCCGTTTGTTTTCAGGAAGCGAAGTAGATGACGATGAAATGATGAGCGACCTTGAAGACAGTAACGACTCTTGGACGACCTCAGAGGAGTTTAGTTCGGAATTTATCCTTCGTTATGGCAGCAAGTATGGCGGTTGTTTTAACCTCTGTTGTATTTATAATGTTCATATTTCGGTATTGAATAGATTTACAGATGTTTATGGACAGTAAAGTAGCCGGCAAAACTTATTTTTTCGGTAGTTTTGATAAAGACCGTAATAAGATGTTTGTGGTAGTTTTCATTAGTTACAGTAGAACCGGTCTGGTCGGGAACGAGACCCTAGTTGGTTGATCCGAGATTCCCGTAAAAAATATTTTTTGTAAATAACTTACATATTTCATAAATAAACAAGCAAATAAGACGTTATTGCAACTCATTTTATTGTATGTACATACATACATAAACAAACACCAACAAATTAAACATTTTAAACTTGCATAAACTTTGAAAACTGAATTTACATATACTGTATCATTGTTTAAAAAAATCAGTTACCGTATTTTTTTCTGTTCTTTTTTTTAAAGCCAAGTCTCTTCATTTTCATACGTTAATCACGTCTAATGCCGTTGAATATTTTTGCTGCTCAACATATTACTCAATATGTTACAAATATTTCATATTTTGTTCCCACGAAATTAAGTAAAGGTTCCGACATGAAGCAACAGACAAAGAAAAAGAAACAAAGGATGCCACTTTGTCAATTGATTCTAAGAAAAAATACGGTTGCCGCGGAAGCAAGAGGGGAATCAAACTCATGCTCCCCCTTCCCTGTCCTGCCTGCCTTAATACTAACACATTGCACACCTAACGTTGCGTCACCCCGCTTTATTTTCCAGTGAGACTTGGGCCAGTTACAGTAATATAATCTGTAAGAGAAAAAACTCTGTTGTTCCATGGGATAGACCGGTTAATTCTACTGCACTTTTACCTTTCCAAGCTTTAGAAGATGCTATGACCTTTGACTTCCTGCACTGTTCTCACAACTGTTAAGGAAACCTTTCTACTGGCATCTATTCTCAAGGCTGGAGTTAAGTGGAGGAAAGAAACTAAAGGTCTTGTTTTATTACAGATGAACTTCGGATTCTCAAATTACCCACTGAAAAATTGTTTAAATAAATGTTTTAGAACCGAGCTTTATGTACAATGGACTCTCAGATTAACATATTAGGATACTGCAAATAAATTGCCATAAATGTCAGCTATTTCTCAGTTCTGGGCAACTTTCAGGTTTAAAAAAAAAATCAATATATTTACATAAATAAGAATATTTTTATCTCATATAAATCCTTGAACTTACTAAATCTATATCCAGTTGAACTTGGTTTTAACAGCCTCGGCTAATGCGTCAAGTTGGACTTGCGTCATTTTTTTTAGGGCCGGTCAAATTGTTATCTTTTACATTATTACAAACCCCTGTTTTAGCGTCAATAATATTTTGACCACTCGGATGTAATGTCATGAATCTAGAAAATATCAATGTCAAGCTTTGAATTCAGCTTTCTCAGAACTCAAAAAATGTTAGAATTCCCACTTTCTTTTGATTTTGGGCCGCATATTTTCTCCCTCCTAAAATCAAACCTCGGAATAAACAATGTACAGTAGAACCCCTCTTAACCGGTCAGGTCGGGACCGAGACCCTGGCCGGTTACGAGTTTGGCCGGTTGATCCGAGGTTCCCGTAAAAAATTGATTTTAGTTCAAAAATAACCTACAGTACATATTTCATAAATAATAAAGGAAATAAGACGTTATTGAAACTGATTTTATTGTATGTACTGTAGATACACACACAAACACTAACAAATTACATGTAAACATTTTAACTTCCCTCGCTTCCTTTTCTCCCCTGCCTCCGAGAAATAAACAGATAAAGAAAGAGAAACAAAGGATGCCGCTTGGTTAATTGATTCCAAGAAAAAATAATACAGTTGCCGTGCGAAGCAAGATTTGATCCCCCCTCTTGCTTCCGCGGCAAGAATCAATCGACAAGGCGGCTTCCTTTGTTACGCTCCTCCTCCCCCCTTTTCCCTGCCACAACATTAACACATACAGTAGCACAAATAACATTGCGTCATCCCGAAATGTCCGTCAAATAATCGATGTTTGAGACTTCGGCCAGTTAATATATTTGATTTTGTTGTTTCTTGAAATAGGCCGGTTAAGCCGAGGACCGATTAAGAGGGGTTCTACTGTACGTATTTTTTTTCACACGTAAAACCTCCGGCGGGTCCCATCAAAGTCGGTAGAGCCCCCCTCTACCACCCCCCATTCCACTACAAGCAACACTATGAACTCTCTCACTCCTCCTAATGAAAAATTCACAAGATATGCGGTGACAGTTATGCGCTGTGTGTAACTAAACCCATCAACTTGCTGGGAAAGTTCTGCGAGACACAATCGTATACCCTGGTGAGACATTTACGTAGCTGTGATCAGACACTTGCCCCCCCCCCCACAGTAATGTTGACACTTTAAAATTGTTGCGTGTTTTTTAATACAGTAAGTTAATGTTTTAATACGTAATGTAATTGTAGTGCTTTTAATTCAGTTTGTTAATACACACTATTTGTATTTACTTTATAAAACTTTACACATTAACCAATGTTATCTAATTTCTAATTGTAGGTGACCTCAGCTCCAATTAATGTAACCCTACTGTATATTAAAAGAAAAGTGTAGTGTTTTCCTTTTTATTAAACGACATGAATAATGTTGCCAATAATAGTTATACTGTATAGTTGTTTGTCATTTCAAGCAAAGTAACAAAAATATGATTTCCTGTTGGTACATCTTTATAACGTCACTCTGACGTTGCGTCAACATTTGTTCGGTCTCTTCGTTGCACTGCTGTAATCAAGTTCAACTGTATATACATATTTATAAAAACAATTTCAGCAGTGCTTAAATTATTTTTAATCATACCAACGTAATAAACCATTGTTTTCAGTACTGTCAGCTGTGGTTGAAACCAATCGATTCCAGATAGGCCGGGTAAACAGTCCGGGTAAAACTGTAAAAAAGACTAGGCCGGGTAAGAAGGTTCAAAGGTTTGTCACCACGAGCGCTGCTATTCTACTTACCGTATTCCATTATACAATGTTTAAACAGCTGACTGTTTCTAGCAACATAAACAAATTTAACAATAACAAACCTTTGATGTTGTTAGTTTATTAGCCTATAGACTATTGTAAAAGTGCAAACGTACTTATAATGGCTGATTCAAATATTAATATTCCTGAGTCAATATTGAAAAGAGCTCCTGACTTCCAAACGGATACCCAAAATGTGTTTAACAGTTTTTGTCATTCTGAAAACATCCAGATTTTACAAAAGAAACTCCCAAATAAAGGGATAAACATATCGAATAACTAAAACTGTACCATCAACATTTCTTTCAACTTGTAAAATTACCTACTGATCTTAACCTAATAAATATTTGATTGTTTGAACAAGTTACTTTTATTTGTACTTAATAGCTGGAAACAGTTCAAATATATCAACAAATAACAAGTTAAGAGGGGGTGTAGGACCAAGTTTATTTTCAGCCACGCTGTATATTTTATGAAAGGTGGTATGATGAAAAGTACTGTTCATAACTCGTCCGAAAGTGCTATACCGGTGCTTGATCGAATTCAAGTACTCGGCTTCGCCTCGTGCTCGAAACTCGATCGTGCACCGGTAACGGCCACTTTCCGAACTTGTGATGAAATATACTATACCTTTTTAGTTTGTAAAAATTGAAACAAGTAAATTACTATTCAAGTTCAATAAAAGTAGTTTTGTTAAAAACTAGTAATTGTCACAATCTAAAACACTTAATCATTCTCTCAACTTGTTGAAACCATTTCTGAAACGTAAAAACCTCTAAGATTGATAGAATATTATGTAGTGTGTTTGACTTGTCATCTGAATTTTTGTCATATTATTTGTATCCAATTAATTGTTGAACCCTGGTGGCTAAAAGTGAAACTAAAAACCATAGAATGACATTTAAAACCACCCAAAGCCTTATGCATACGTCTTACACTATTATAATTAATGAGGAATTGACATCCGCACTAGGTTTTAGCATGATAGGTGTAAATAAAAAGTGATCCTAATTTTATTCTTTAAGGCTGCAGGTCACATATTATGTGTTGCTCTTGAAAAGTTTTGGACAGAAGTCAATAAAAGTAACTATTAAACAATTACAAAGTTTATATCAACATTAAAATGGTTTAGTTGTGCTTGCTGTAAAAGAAAAATTCATCAACGTCAAAAGATTGGATCGATTTCGAGAGATAAAGATTTTGTATGTCATCAGATTCCAAAGTGAGCAACCAGCAGCAAGAAACAACTTTATAAGACATTGTGGTGAGAAAGTGTGCTAAAAGAACAGTACCTATATAAAATATCCAGCTGGTATGTAATACACACTTTAAATGATATTGAATGTTCTTTTTTAAATAATCACTTAATAAATTAAATAAGTACAGTGAAACCCCGATTAACCGAAGTCGGGTCAACCGAATACCAAGTTATCCAAAACACCTTCAAAAATTGCAAGTCCAAAAATAATAGCCCTATTGTATGTACAACATTTAATTAAACAAAAATCTAAATTAGAACCTTTATCTACAACTTGAACATCTATTAAAAATTTAGTTAAAATAATGTGCCAATGCCAAACTTTGAATTCAGTTTTCTCAGAACTGGAAAAATGTTAGAAGTCCATTGATGTAGGACCGAATATTTTCTCATTCCTCAGAATCAAATTGCGAAATAAACAAACTACTGTTCTGGTTCTTTTCACACGTTTATTTAGTGAGTCAACGCTAGCGGACGTCCTTCTAATGGAGGGCTCGTAACAGTTCATTTTTTTTGGACATGGTTCTATTTTTTCACTTTTTAAAAATTATTCACTTTTCTTCACTTTATTTACTAATTTACTGTTTTAGATATACAACAATCCATTGAGTTTTAGTATGTGTTACATTCTATTCACCTATATTATTTTTTATGCATAATTGAAAATATTTTGTTTACAACATTACATATTGTGTTTTTAACGTTTATACTTCTAATTAATAAATTAACTGTGCAATAAAGTATTAAAACTATGGGAAGGTGCAAATTTTAAAACTTATTGGATAAAAATGATCACAAAGGGTACAGGCTAAGTGGTTGGGGAAGAAACATTCAAACGATGAACTTTTTTGTAAAATCTGTGATAAAAGTGATAAAATTAAACATTCATTAGTCAACAAATCAGGAAAAAGAATATTCAATGAACAAAAGAACTCTTAGTTAGAATAAACGGTACCAGACTGCCACATACTTTCTCCCAGTTGAAACTTTATACCTTCCCAAAAGTAGCATAGGAGGTGGTTATTTAGAATTGCAAAAGTAGGACATACCATGGAAAATATTAGATGTATGGAATACACATTTATGTTTCATATTAGTTTAATTCAAAATATTAACTAATACATATTATTATTATTATTATTAAAACTATTTGATCGATTTCGAACAAATTTGCAAAAAACATGTCAATTAGGCCTGTATAGATGCACGAAAAAAGGTTTTGAAAATTTTTGAAAAACAATCTCCTTTTTGCAAAAAATCCCAAAAATCTGTTATTATTATTACCTAAACAAGAATTTTTAAAAAGATGCAGTTTTTTCTATATGGTAGGGTACCTTAAGGGCTACAAATATGCCAAATTTTATCAAAATCGTTAGATTTTTCTCGTTTTTTGCCATTTTTGTGGGGGTAAAACCCCTGAAAAATCAAAAATTTGGAAAAATGAAAAAAAGCCTGGAGATATTCCAGTACTACACCTACATACCAAATTTCATCAAAATCGGACCATTGGTATGGTCTCAAGCTCTGTACAGATCCTAACAGACACACGGACAGACATCACAAAAAAACACTTTTTGGGTTCAGGGCGCATCAAAACAAATAATTCCACTAAAAATATTTTTGGGTTCAGGGAGCACCAACAAAGATAATTCCACTAAACAATTTTTTGGGGTTCAGGTAGCACCAAAACAGATAATTCCACTAAAAATTGAAATTCAAAAAATTTTGACGAAAACAATACTTTCTTCATATACTACGTATAGGGGAAAGAAAGTAAAAAGATACTTCTAAATTTAGGAATCTGCAATATTCATACCATCCACAATGCTTTTATCAAAGGTTTAGAGAAACTTGGTAAAGATGCTTTATAACTTATTTTTGCTGTCCATAATTTCTTTCATAAATGGCCAGGCAGATGGAAAGATTACAGTGAAATTCAAAGACAAACTGGCACTGTAAATCATAAGTTTATAAAACATTGTCCATGTCGGTGGCTTACCATACAGAGCAGTACTGAAAAATTTTTAGAACAATGGGATGCCACAGAGAAGTATTTTTTAACATACCTGCCATTGCACATTCCAAATTTAATGAAAAGCCCTGGGTATCTGAAAACGGTAAGGTTGCTTATCCCTAGAACTGGCATCGTTAAAACTAAAATTGGCCAGCCCGTTTATAGCGTTTTGCAAGCATATTTTAAAAAATTCGCCAAAAATAGTAAATGAACAAAAATCCAAAAGTGTTCAATAGCTTTTTTGTAGAAGAAACTTCAAAGAATTCGAATATGCCACTAAAAATTAGTTTCTTTTGAAGCTGTAAAAGTTATTAGCTCAAGAAACAAAAAATGTTCAGTAACGAAAGAAAAAAGTTCAACTTTAGGCCTACATAACAAGTAGTAAACATTTTTTTTTCGTAAGCGTAAAAAAGTTTCGTAATTTAGTTCTAAATAGAACTGTATAAAAAAATGTATCAATTTCAAATTTCTTATTTTGAAAAAACTGTTTTTATGTTCCAAGTAAACGACTGCTAACAAACCTAGGCTTAGATTGAAACGTAATTTACTAATATATGCATTGCCCAAAAATGAAATATTATTATAACAAAGTGTAGAGAATAAACAAAAGAAAAGAACAGTATAATTATTTTTCCTTAGTTCACAAAAGTGTTTGAGTTATCTTTATTTGAATAACAAAATGACACGAATCAAATGACATTTTGCCGTCTTACAAGAAGGGTGCTTTGCATTACGTGAGAACGAGACCGAGCAATCGGTCACAACAGATCGCTCTAATCATGTACTTTTTTCTCTGTCTAGACATACAAAAAAACTGGTTTCTTCTAGTTTAGTTCCCACTGTTAAAAAGGTCAGGCTTTTCTCTACAAAATGGTGTAAAACCTTCTGTCAAAACATTTGATAGAGTAGGCGTATTATGTGTTGACAAATGGGCTGTTTCATTGGTTGAAAACCTGTCCAATCGCAAGGGTTTACAGACATTCTAGGAATAAATCGAGTAAAATAGTGAAATCTTGAAGAATCCAATGGTAGCTTTATAATCTCGATATAATTACTTCAGTAGGGGGATTTCAGCGTTGAAGAAGTGGAAAATAACAGTACAATTGTATGCAGATTCGCCCGCGGAAATAGCTGTAACACAATATGCATATTTTAAAACGATGATTACGTATGTAAATATACGTTTTACGAAAAAGTTGTAAATACAAAAATTAAAGTTTAATTCATTTCCTTTCCAATTGTGCCAGTTTTATTACGATTGGATTATTGTAAGTGGGTTAAATTATCAATTATGCAAATATATGCAAAGGTTCGAGCGGGTTGCATTTGCGCCCGAGAGACTGCAGTCTGCCACTTTGAGGGTTAAGAAATCTACAATGAAGTAAGAACTTAATTTTGTCATGTCTAGTTCTCAAATCTTTACTATTATGACAGGCTTCTTCCAAAAATAAGAACCGTTCATTTATCTATTACATTCTATGCTGTCTGAGTTAGTTATGAAAATGTTAGGGAGGATTTGCTAGGCTAATTAGAAGTTCTCAAAGATTTTGATCTTGGACAAATTTAATGATGATGATTTTTTAATACTGATAGTCTACTTCCTTTAAAAGAACTCACAAATTTCACAAATAACAGAAACGTTGCATACATTGTTGTAAGTCAAGTAATATGTTAGATTTAACAGTCAATGTTAATGTCTAAGTCTGAATGAATGATTAATTGTTACAGAATGACAACGCCTAGTTCGCCTGGCGCCAACGGTATCAATTTAGAGAAACCTTTCGCCTGTCCCGTGCCAGGTTGTAAGAAGAGGTACAAGAACGTCAATGGTATCAAATATCATTCGAAAAATGGTCATAAGAATGACGGCAAGTAAGTTACAATTAATTTTTTTGTGATGGTTACTATCTTGTTATGATTCTAGATGGTAATCCCATTCTGTAGCTGGAAGTCCATAAAAGCCTTCACAAAATACACCGAGTGAAAAATTGCAATTGCATGTGTTGAAGCTTTTTTTTAATAACAAAGGATTAGTTGTAGATGGTCAACAAACTGAAATACAGACACTCGTTATCGAGTGACACACGTAAATACGAGGGTACAGTAAGACCTCGATAATCCGGCAGGCTCGGGGATCCGGTGATGCCGGATTATCGAATATGCCGGATTATTGAGGTCTTCCTTTAAAATGGTTTAGACAGGGAATAAACTATAATTAAACGCACATGTACTGTATATGAACAGGTAAATTACACGTTGAAACTACGTAACATTAACTGCGTAGAGAAATTGCCGCTAACTAATAAATTTTAAAAGCCTAAAACAAAATCATTTTTGACATAAAATATTTATAATATAAGCTCTCTGAGCGCTGGATTGTAACAAATGTAAAAAAAAGGTTCCGTAGGCCTATACTATCGTGCGAGTGACACGCTGATGTTATAATTGTGATCATAGCCCCAGGCTTCAAGATGATGAAATATTTTTCCTATAATAACCTGATTAATTTTTTATAAGACATATCTAGCCTTTAAAATAATTTTGAGCTCATATGAAGCGGAGTAATTATGTGTTTTATGGTGTTTCAATGTCTTTTTTGCCGAAACATTAATATAAACAGGAACAGCATTCGGTAAGGGGGGTATGGGCGTAGTAGTGAACAGCGGAGCAGACAAGTTGCGTAGTGATGCGCGATTGTTTGATGCTCGAGATGTTTGAACAATCGAGACAATCGACTAATCACGCATTTCGTGTATCACTAGTTGCGTGTATTACTAAGAGAAATAGACATAAGTCATAAGTGATTTTAAGTTTTACAGAATAAAGACTTTGTATATAGAAACTCGATTTTTAAAATTTTTACCCTAAAAGTCACTGATTTTTATTTCTGGGAACTAGTAGAAATCCTGAAAGCGGTTTTAAATCGAACAACTATTTACAAGAAATTCAATGAATCTTTTTCCAAAGACTTTTAATTGGTTCAAATAATCTTCATTAAGTGGAATACGTTTAACAAAATACTGTCAGCAACGAAAGTGTTAAACGGTCCCTTTAACGTTTTTAAAGGACGACAAGAGCACATTGTTTTGAATCGGTTCGATTTTTAAGAGAAATTTTGATTGAAATGTTTGTTTTGGAAAAGTTTATTGAGCAGTAGATTTTTACACACTGTTTTTAACGGATGCGGAGCCAACAGACAGTGTAGACCGGACTTAAATCACTCAATAATTACAAAAACTGCTATTTTTAATGAGTGCAAATTTTCAAGATGATTGATGCCGAATTATCAAGTCTGCCGGATTATCGAGGTCTTACTGTATTTTGAAAAATAACATTTGTTCGTAGTCGTGCAGGACCGTTAGCGATTGTTTAGTCTCTGTAAGACTTTAGACTGTAAGTCTCTGTTGAAGATTGCTCTTTGTGTGTAAAGATTCATAGCGATAAAGATTCATAGATGATGGACCCATTTAAAAAATTTGTATTTAAAGTACAAATTCAAAATTAACAATCTTTATACCCATGAAGAGTCTAAGTTTCAACGTTTTCGACGTGCAGTGATGGTTCCAGAAGCGGCCAGTAGAGTTCTTGCGGCAGTAGGCCGCCATTTTGTGTCACTGTTCAGTTGTGACTGAGATGGCTACTGTGGAGCACAAGGTTTTCTGCGTTATTGAGTATGCAAAAAGTAACTC
>JAGFPH010004643.1:0-32361 GCA_018207615.1 Philaenus spumarius | reverse complement strand
AAGTTAGAGGGCATGTACTCTAATTTTGCCACAATTTAATCTTCATTCCCCCCCCCCCCCCCCCCCCCCTTTTTTTAGGGTTTTGGTTAACCCCCCATTTTTAATAGATGACCTTCCCAAACAATTATTACATCATTCTAAAATGTAATACAGTCTCAAGACCTATACATCAATTTAACAAAATGTCTTGTATATAATGTTGGAGGTTCCTTTTTGGTTTATATTAGCTATTCTTGGTTTCCTACTATTGATTCATGGAGGTCATTTCGGCTACTATTCTGTCATGGTTATATATATTAGTTTAGTATTTATACTTATTATTATAATGTTTTAAATTATATGTGTGTTATAAATGTTGACGAATTTTAAATGATATGTACAACCTGAACTAACAACTAATCAACAAATTTAATTTGAAAGTTTTTACATGGAGACAAGTAGTGTGACTAGATTTTAAACATTTGACAAAATATGGCTACAGAATAAGTTATCCTGTAGTGATATATGTTAGGTATTTCAGTATTTAATTGTATAATTTGTATTACAGTTAGTCTCCAGTGCCAGAGCAGCCTATGTCAGGCCACTCAGCAGTGCAGTATTCACACAACACAGTTCCCCCAGTCAACAAATTTCCCCAGCTTCCTCAACAGTTAGTTTGGTAAGTAATGAAACATTTAATTGAGCTATATTCTAATGGGTAGATATTTGATGATTAAGCCGGTAGTGAATTATTGTTTGATAAATAATTTCCAACGAGATCAACCTTTTGTGATCGGGTTTGCTGAATTATTTTCAATAATATTTAAAAAAAAAAAGAAAAAAAAAGAACTTTCAAACGTGCAAATCAATGTAAGTTGAAATTAATGAATTTCTTCTATCCCCTCTTGGACCATGGTAGCCTGTCTGCATGGTAAAGTTTTTTTATGTCACCAGTAGGCTAATGATATGTTAAATTTTGTATATCTCTTTGTCATTATTTTGTTATAAAGCTATTTTATTAATCATATTCCTCTGAATAATGCGGGTTCGGGATACCAATCATATTTTCATTAACCCTCAAAGCGCTAAATTCCCATTTGCGATCATATTATAAATCAGTCTGCAGAGCTAAAGTTGCATTTGCGACTTTTCTACTGTCATTTTTTATTCAATCTGAGAGTTTCTTTATATGGCAGGGTGTCCAGCGTCCTTGAATTCCTTGAAAACCGGGAATTGTACGGGAATTCAGACTGCCATGAAAAAACCGGGGAATGTACAGGAATTCTGCGAAAAATCCTTGAAAAAGTGTATTTGAGTTGTTGGGAGTTTTAGTTTATTTCCTAGCAATTTTCGTGCTCTGATTAAAAAAGTAATATTTTTTCTGGGTCAGATGTGTTAGGAAAACATCCTGGTATTGTTTCTGTACTATTTTTAGAAACACGTTCTTCCACTCGAGGTGTTTCGTAGCCGCCGTATGAATATGAATGAAAGTATCAAAGTATTCTCAGTATTGGTTTTGTTGCATACGACTATTTTTTGTTGTAATGAAACAGAGCGGTTCCCTGATCCCATTTAGTTTTACTACACGGACACGATAAAAACTGGGAGCATACGATAATTTCGGACCGGCAATGAGAGCGCCGGTTACCTGTTTTACATTGTGAGATTCAGTGATCTTATTCCAATCAATCCAATTCAATAGAACAACACAACGGTCAACAACGTGGTGTGATTTATTGCCTTGTTTCTTTATCTGTAAGAAATAATGATCTCAATGTGTTTGTGCGGTTGACTATAATTTCTGTATTGTTTAGGTAAACAAAATATTGCATTGGATCGGAGTTCTATTAGGTTATCCAAATACAATGCTTTCATGCAAGCACGGTAAAACTTACCGGGCGAGTTACGTACAATATTTTTCATTATACTACACCAAAAAAGCAACATACTTTTTTTAATCAAAACATCTTTTTATAAAAAATAAAAGTATTTTCGACACTTTGAAAATACAGTGTGGGGTATCGTTTTATATGTTTTTGGGTACGGGAAACCCGATTTTGATAATTAAAAAGTCGTAGCGCGTCAGAGTCATGTTTTTGGATAAAAATTTTGAAAATTCAGTGTGGGATATCGTTTATATGTTTTTGGGTACGGGAAACCCGATTTTGATAGTTAAAAAGTCGGAGTCATGTTTTTGGATAAACATTTTGAAAATTCAGTGTGGGGTATCGTTTTATATGTTTTTGGGTACGGGAAACCCGATTTTGATAATTAAAAAGTCGTAGCGCGTCGGAGTCATGTTTTTGGATACACATTTTGAAAATTCAGTGTGGGGTATCGTTTTATATGTTTTTGGGTACGGGAAAACCGATTTTGACAGTTAAAAAGTCGTAGCTTGTCGGAATCACGTTTATGGATCAAAATTTTGAAAATTCAGTGTGGGATATTGTTTAGCTTGTGTTTCAAACATTTTAAACTTATTATGAATAATTATGAATTGTTTATTGATAGTTTATTTAAAAAAATAGAATTACAGTATTAAACAACGGCTCCGCTCTGTCAGTCACTTTCTTCCGATATGTAATCTATGTATATACGCCTATACAGCAATCCCTCGCTATTCACAGGGGATAGGTTCCGAAAACTTGCAGCGAATAGCGAAAACCAAATCTTTATGGGAAAGATAGGTTATTATGTTCGTGACATATAGACAATTTAAACACATTATGTACTAATACCTATAATTAATTTACATAAGATACAAGCAGTCCTTGTTATATGCGGTCCTGTTTTACACTGTAAAAGACAGTCCTTGACATTTTTAGTATTTTAAGCCGAGTTGTTTTGATTGTAGACTACAGTTGTAATTAATGAGTTGTTTGTCATCTCACTCTCCCCTCAAGGTCAGTGCTCTCATAACGGTATCCACCCCTGCTTGCTCTGTCAATGTCTGGGTTTATCTATTTTTAGAACTTCACTGTACACAGTACAGTATGACATTGACCAAATTGACCTTCATTTGCACAAGTCCACTTGTATTCACGCAGAGGTGTGTTGTAGGGAAATCTTTTATGTTTTGTTGTATTTGCGATAGTTTTGCCGACGTGGTATTTATATATACAATGTTCTTAAATTCGTACAATAATAATTACAGTACATACACTTTTTTAGCGACCACGAATAATCAAAACCGCGAATGTCGAAGCCCGCCAAATTTTCTTGCGCTTAAAACTGACGCTAATTGCCAAGAAAAACAAATAATTTGTTGTTATTTTGCTTTCACATTTGGAACACAACTTTTAAAATCCCTGATGTTTTTACAAGTCTTTAGTAGGCCTATGTTAAGGTTTTATAATTATGTTGTACTTATGCCGAACGGTGGTCCGTATATTAGTAGAGGTTTAATTAAAACTGTGACAAATGCGGTTATTTTCCGTGGTTTGTACGGGAAAAACCGGGAATTGTACGGGAATTTTCTGAAGCTCATCTGCTGGACACACTGTTTGTCAGAAATCGATTACTACAGTAACTTACATTATAAAGTTTAAAATCGATACTTTAAAAAGTGTAATCATGGCTTTTTCGTAAAACGTATATTTACATACGTAATCATAATTTTAAAATATGCAGATCGGATTACAGCTGTTTCCATGCGCGAATATGCATACAATTGTACTGTTATTTCCCACTTGTCCAAGACCATCTACTGGTATTTCTATCGAAAATTATAAAAATACCATTAGATTCGTCAAGATTTTATCTTTCTAATAGTGCCTTCCAATCAGATGTCACTATCTTACATGATTTTTGACAACAATTTCTGCAAACCTTGCGATTGGACAGTTTTTCAACCAATGAAACAGCCCATTTGTCAACCGAGATAACGCCCACTATAACACACATGTTTAGACAGATTTCTTTAGCCTACACCATTTTGTAGAGAACAGTTTGACCTTTCTAACGGTGGGAGTTAAACTAGAATAAACCAGTTTTTTGTACGTCTAGACAGCAGTGTAAAGTACATAATTAGGGCATTCTGGTGAGACCGTCTGGCGCCTCTCGCTCCCATGTTATTTGACCCTTCCTGCCCGTAGTATATCGTCGGGGAAGTTTTATTAGATTGATGTCATTTTGTTATTCCAATAAAGATAACTCAAACACTTTTGTGAACTAAGGGAAGACAAGTATACCGTTCTTTTCGGTTATAATAATATTTCATTTCTGGGCAAAGCATATATTAGTAAATTACGTTTTCAAACTAGGCCTAGTTTTGTTAGCAGTTGTATTTGGAACATAAAAACTGGTTTTTTTCAAAATAAGAAATTTGAAATTGATAAATGTTTTTTTACAGACCTATTTAGAACTAAATTACAAAACTTTTTTACGCTTACGAAAAAATTACAAAAAATGTTTACTACTAATGTGCCTAGAGTTGAACTTTTTCCTTTCGTTACTGGAATTTTTTTGCTTTCTAAGATAATAACTTTTACAATTTTAAAAGAAACTAATTTTTAGTGGCATATTTGAATTCTTTGAAATTTTTTCTACAAAAGAGCTATGGAACACTTTTGGATTGTGGTTAATTTACTATTTTTTAGAATTTAAAAAAAATGCTTGCAAAACGCTAAAAACCGGCTTTTCAATTTTCGCTATAGCACTGCCATATGTAGGGTTAAGGGCAACAATCAGCAAGCTTATTTTATGCTGCTTAGCATACAGTAGAGCTCCGATTATCCGAAACAATTGGTGCGGGAGGGTTTTCGGATAATCAAACATTTCTGGAATAAAGTCTAGTTCTTTGTCGAGTGTAGTGGGACCCAAATAAAACACGTTATTGGACTAGAAATAATACTTTGACTTAAGTTTATGTATAATACATACTTTACATTTAAAGTAGGGATTGCACATACAGAACATACACTTTGTTTGGTACTGTCTTAGACGCGATAAAAAAGTACAAAATTAACCTAAAATCGAACATATTTGCTTAAGTTTTGAGACACGTTTTTTGCCACCAAGTCTCATAGGCATTTCAAAGACAGCAACTGCACAGCATCGCATTCGTCTTTCTGTTCCAACCATTTAATAGCAGTCGCGAAGCATTGGAAGGATTCTGCATCATCAGCTTCCGTCTTGACTGTCCAGCACACAAGCAAACTTTGTGATAGATTCATTGTTCCCGAGCTAAACTTGATCCACTTGCACCTATTTTTAATCTTTCTACAATTTTAAGTTTGTCAGAAAGACTAAGCACAATAAGTTAACGTTTCGCCGACATTGCTAGAAGTCATACAACAAACAACTGTACGGACACAATACTGATGTCAGTGACAAAAATGAGGTTAGGTGGACGTGAAACGGACCGGATGGACTCGCGCCCTCGTGTAGTGTTGGCGTGGCGTGAATTTTGAATCTTTCGGTTAACCGACGTTTCGGATGACCGCTTTTCAGATAATCGGCGCTCTACTGTACTTATGTAAAAAGTAAGATCCTTTCAATTAGGTGTATCACGAAACATCTTTACTTCGTATGAATATCGACACTAACACCTTTATAATTATACACTCATTTACAGATAAGAGGACCAAAGTTAGAGTAGAACCATTTCCTCCCTTTTTTCTTCCATGCCTTCTTGGCACGGGCTCTAGTAATAGCATCCTCTGGCGGATTTATCAGCCAACAGTTTTATCCCCTTTCAAATGAAAAATAACTGAAACTTCATAATATGAAAAATTATCAGACAAACTGATCAGTTAAACTAGTGTAGAAATATTGTATCTGTAGTTAACTTAAATTAAACACAGAAATGTATCACCTTTTAAAGGCTTTAAATTAAGTCAATTTTAATTCGAGAGAGCTTTTTATTTTTGAATTTAATTTAATTTATATTACAAATTTTTTTTAGAAAGAGAGCTTAATAATTAGAAGCATTTTAACGTAAAGGAAATAGACTAAAAGGGCAGACAATTTTAAAGTACATTTTCAGTAGAATAAATATAAAAGGCAGACAATTATTAAAATCAATATTATATTAAATTTAAATCTAGGGTTTGAGAAAATGGACAGTTTATGTACTAACTCCCAAGACGCGGAAATTATACGAGTTTTAAGACGCAGTTGGACAAAGAAGCGTCTTAACGTCTAGATGAGATAAGAAGCGAACACCTGCAGGCTAATTCTTGGAAAAATGGTCTACGTGCATTTCCACATGCAAGATCCAGAAGGAATGCTTTGGTAAGCAACCAACAAATCTGATGAAATTTGAACATCTGTGTTGTCAGATGTTTCTGATTGGTGAAGAGAAAATAGATGCCGGCTGGATGTAGCGGTGGGAGAAAGTAAACGAACGCACTTGTCAACGAGAGACCAAGCAGTGAACATCGCTTGAAGCGTTGCGCTTTAAGTAACAGTTTAAATATGTAACATTTATTGTTAATGTACAAAGTAGTAAAGGGTGTTTTTAGTGAGTTATTGAGGAACTGATTTGAATTATTACCAGAGTTAATAATTCTCATCGTCAAATGGTGTGTATTGCGATCGCTTAAATAATGTGACAGTAAATCGGACACGACAATGATCTAGACTACAACAGTTTGCGCGTGCGAGTGGGTTTTTACTTTTTTTTCTATCTTTTTTAAAATTAATAAGTTTGTGGTCTGCTTTTCGTAAGTACAGTGCACTTAAAATCTTTTTTTTATAAATCACCAGCTCTCTTTAAAATTTATAATCTATAATTTGTCTGTATTTGAATCAATTTTTCTTTGCTGTATATATGATATTAATAAATGTCAAAGGTCATTTCTAATACGTCTGCTTTGTTTGGCCTAATCTGATCCTCTTCACCATTTTTCATTCAGGTCATTGAATTCACAACCCGAGATAGAAAAATTAGTAGAGTCTTGCAATCCAACTGCATCAAATCAAATTTATATATTTTTTATTTATTTTTTGTAAGCTGAGCAACTTACACGTTTGATGGCAAACATGCAACTAAACCTCCAGATTTATGTTCCTTATTTAGTTAATACATTTGTTGATTAATTATACTCTGGAAATGTCGTGTATTGTTTTATATCATCTATACACAAATGATGGAAAATTGTGATTGTTTTCAGTTGCCTGCCGTGCGAAATTTCCAAACCTCAGCTGTAACAAGGGATATTGATTCGGCAGCTAAGTTCATTGGTGCTGGAGCAGCCACAGTAGGAGTCGCTGGCTCAGGTAAATGAAGGGTTTGTTTGCAACAAATATAACTGGTATTGGATTGCTAAAACTTGTCACCTGTCTTAACATCAATTGGGCTTGGATTCTTCACTCACAATTTTTAAGTTTAATACACTTTTGTTTATTGCTGGATTGGCAAAGTTTTGTTTGTTTGTCTGTTTTGCTTTAAATCTGCAGAATAACTTTTTAATTTATTATTATTTATTGGGGGTCTGAGGTTGTTTATTGTATTTTTGTCACTGCGACACAAGTGGATTTTTTGTGACATCCCCACTAACAAGGTAGTCGAGGTCAGGTACCTTACGAAACCTAAATTAGTTCTGGAGGATGTGTCGTTTATCTCTGAAGCGGTGGGGAATACAAAACCAAGGTGGAGTAGCATCTTCTAAAGTAGCTTTTTAATTCAAAGAATTAACTAGGTATTTAAAGAGGTTTAAAATCCTTGCATTTCTCCTTGAATAAAATTTCTATGGTTTTTATGAATAATCATGAGGACTTGTTTGATTTTTGTTCACATACTTTCATTTGCCATATACATCAGGGCAATTATGCTTGTAATCTGCTTTAAATTTACCTTGGTAAAATAAAACTTGAACGGTCGCATATAAGCTAACAAGCTATCAGTGAAGATTGCCACATTGTTACTGAATAAACTTAATATTCACGGAATCTGTATATAATATACAATTTCATTCTATTAAGTATATTATCTTACAAAGCAAGCTTAGTATTAATTTATTTATAGAATGCTTTAAGTTTTAATTTTGTTGTGATTTGAGAATAATTTTTCTTGTTAACTTTTTGATTGTTTGCATGTATTGAGAGTGTACCTTTTACTCTGGTTTATTGCATACAATATTTTGTCACAATGTTTAGATTTAGATGTGTTAAGTATATAGTTCATACATAAACATTTCCATTTTGGCGGCATCAAGAAGTTCATTTACTTAACAGTAACAGTTAGAAAACCAACAAGCTTGCGTTTAACTTTTGCGTATATTACTTGGAGAAAATAGAGTTATGTTAAGTAAAATTGTACTTTGTGAAATTCGAGTACTTTCGCAACGGAAAATAACAACGCTTGAAATGATATACTAACTTGTAATGACTTACTATTGGTTTCAAACTGTCTCTGTGTCGTAAAGAGTAAGGCTGAAGTTAATACACAGCAGGTCAAAGTTATGATTATGTAGACATCCTTTTCAATGCTTTCCAATATATAACGGCCTTCCAGAAAATTGTTGCCCTTCTAGGTAGAATTTGTTCAAAGACGTCTTCAGTTTTCTGATTGCTTCCTGTGAATAAAGTTTCGTAGGAGTGCCATTGTTTTTATTGTGCTTCAGAATGTTTACGATGTCAATGGAAGATGTCCGACTTTTAAAGATTACAGTAGAGTCCAGCTATTCCGAACATCAGAAAAAATACCGATTCTTGAACATAAAAACATGAGAAGTTAAAAAGAAGTTCATGAAAAAAAAGGACATTTATTGTTATACAAAGAAGTTAAATAGAGACATACATAAAGCCTAAGCTTGATGAAAACGCCTGACACCAAATTGGGATGAAAGCTGGGTTTTGTTTTTCTTCAGGTTTTCAATCCGTTTTGCGGGAAAGAAGTTACCGCAACAAGGATACCGGGTCCGTCAGAAAGAAGGAAGGATTAGATACAACAGCTAGGCACTAGTAGTGTTTTTGCCACCTGCAAGTTGCATTCATCCGTTTTTCTCCTCCGTTCTCGTTACCTCTAATTTATTTTATTTTATTCTCGATCTTTTTTGAAGACGATGCAGTACTAACAGACAGACTGCGGGATGACAAAACGGACAGTTTGAACAACCTATCCCTTCCCTTCCGTTTTTAGAAGAAAATAGAATCATGGTGCAACAAAAGGGAAAAAACGGATGGTGTAAATCTACACTAAGGCGAGGTAAAGAGCATTTGCCGCGCTTACGTGTGATATGAGTTCAGTTTGAGCGTTCACCTCCTGCTCGCTTTCCTCCAAGCCGAACAACGCTGTATAATAGAACTGTCACTAGCAGATATCCCCGCACTTAATTTACGCCTTAACACGTCATTATGTTGATATTATTCATGAAATCTGCTTATTACGAATTCCCGCTAAACAGTGTTCGGTCCCATTTAGTTCGGAATAGCGGGACCCTACTGTATTACTTTTGCCTGTAGATTTAGTTTATCCAAATCTCTTCATCCATCTCTACTCAATCTTTGTATTAAAATAAGAGAGCTGTAGGCTATGTCTTTACATTTAATGTAGTCTAAATTTGTCACCGAGACAAGTTGAAACTGAAAGTAACATAATAAAGTAAAGTGAATTTTAACATTTTTTGTTTTATTTTGCCTGTGCGATTCACTACTATAAATACAAAATTCTAGAATCATTAATTATAAAAAAATAGGAAATGATTTACAATATTGGAGTGACAGATAAACCACACAATTTCTGTTTTATGTATAATATTTGTTTTGTCTAAAGTAAGAATTGTTTATAAACATTTTAAAGCTCTGCTGGTGTTGGAAGGGAAAAAATGTAATCCCCCATAAGAGTACATTTAAGACTTTGTTTTCTTGACCTGGAATATCATTTACGATTCATTTTCAAGGAATATTTGGTGAAAATTTAGATATTGTTTTTAGTGGTTTTATTACATTTTAAAATTAATATCATTCACTAGTTCTGTAGCATAAGCCGTAAATGATTTCTGACAACAAAAAATGTGATATTACTCTTGGGGGAGGAGTTTTAGCAGAGCCTTAATCTAACGGAAACTAATACGTTGAATAAGATGGTTTACCGCAACATTAGTTTAATTACAATTTTTATAATTGGGTTGTTTCAGATATTAAGGCATTCGTATGTGTTTCTGTTTATCCTTTGACATAAATAAAAATGAAAAACATTTAAATGTTACACAGAGACGGAACACTTACAAATTGAATATACTCAAGTTTTTTTTAAGTTAAGCAGGTAGTGGGCTCAATTGTTATTGTCCTGCTGTATAGCTGGTGGCAGGGTTGGCCAAAGTTTTATTTTATTTATTAATGATCTCGGTTATTATATAATATATTACCATACATTACCGTAGTCTTAATTTCTTTTTACAATCCTTGGTTTTTACATCAGTTGAACTTTGCTTATTCAGTTTTTTATATATATATAATAACTGAATAAAAGAGTCAAAATGGCTGTTAT
Organism: Philaenus spumarius; assembly: GCA_018207615.1. Lineage (NCBI taxonomy): Eukaryota > Metazoa > Arthropoda > Insecta > Hemiptera > Aphrophoridae > Philaenus > Philaenus spumarius. The sequence continues at coordinate 21,947 of JAGFPH010004643.1, read as the reverse complement.
GTAGTAAATGTTGAAAAAAACAAGGGTTGTCTGATAAAAAGCAGGTAATTTATGTCTAATAACAATACAGTCAGGCCACTATTGATAAATATAAATCATGGCATTTTAATAGCGCTAGCAGTTTGTGTGTGTGCGCTAAACACAGTAAAATAGCTAGTAAAACATCGATTGAAACGCGCCTTCGAAATTACTTTGTTACCGCCACCCCATTGTACGTTTAAAATGCCAACTAGTCTTTTGAAAGTGACAAGGGATCAAAGTGGCTGGCTTGCGTTCACTTGGCGGGCTTGGCAACACACCACAACTCGCAGGTAGATGCGTCGACATTGGGTCTCGATGATGCCGCTTATATCTCGTATCAGCTCAGACGTACGCCCCATACTTGACTGTCTGTTCAATTTTGATAGTAAACTGCCAGTTCCCACGGAAGTCGCGCTACGCACTTTGGTGTTGTGTAACATTGTCGAATGTCGATTAGTGAATGCGTTCTTTACTGTTTCTGTTAAAAGTTTTAATTTTGATTGTGTTTTAGAAACGATGAACGGAAAAGCTAAAAGAAAGTTTTTACCAATTAACAAAATTAGAGGCTTGAAAAGACTAGACAATGGTGAAACCTTAGAGAAACTTGCAGCTGAGTACGGTGTCGGTGAAGTAACTGTAGGGGAATGTCGCCGTAATAGAGATAAAATGAAACATTTTCTACTATTAAATTTTTTAATATTTCGAATAATTAAAACATTAAAAAATATACTATTCGTTATTTTTGTCAATTTTTTTTGTGTATTCCGAATTTTTTATAGTTCGAGGTACAGTCAGCCTCAATTAGCTTGAATTATCGAGGTTCTATTCTATTGTCAAAATGATGAAATTAATGTAGATAATACATTATTTCTTACTCGATGCTCCTATAACTAGAACAAGCACGCCTGCTTCTGTCACGTGTTTTACTTCAGAGTTCCGAATTATCGTAAAAGTTTTCTAAATCATTTTTGTTTACCCTCAAGTTAGTTTTATAGACCATAAGATGACCTCAAATACTTGTTAAATAAGGTCTAATTACGTCATGCTTAATCTCTTCGGGACTGGCGTCGCGTTTACGCTACTGAAGTAATCCGTGCAGACTACGGTCGCGTATACGCATTTTATAACATTTGATTACTATCATCGTCTACTAATATAATTCTATTACTGGCATGTGCTACAATCTATTAGCTTTCAAATGAACTATTTCCACTGTCGTTAGGAGGTAGCTAACAGTAGAGAGAATAAAATCATGTTGCCAGACCACATTTACTAGGTTTTCTCGAAGCCTATTTTGAAAATTAAATTAGGAATATATTATGCTTTATCCAAAAGTGAAATTTGATTATAACGAATTGTAGAGAATAAATCATAGAATTGAACTGTATAACAAAATTCTTGCTAGCGCTAGGCATAAAAAACCATAAGCATTGTCCCATGCTTGAAATAACCTAGTCTGAGTATGAATTAGGATTTAGAGTATGTTAGTCCCAAAAAGGTTAAGCGTAAATTGAATTTCATTGCAGCTGACATCATGCTCCCACCTCACTGTATTTTTCATTAATTGTAGAGAATGTGTTATTTTGGTAGTCTCAATGATAAGTTCAGGAAATTAAAAATATATTTTTTGAGTTTAGCCTATTGTGAACTTGGTGTTATTTTCTTTTGCATTCAATATTAGCGGCAGTACGTACACTTCTTGTAATTTGGGCCCACTACCTGAAACCATTAATTAATTAAAGTTTTATTACAATGGACAAATCTCGGCATCAGACACTTCAAAATGGTGGTAGAGGGCGGGAGGGGAGGGGGTGATTTTGACTGTTGTGGTGGTAAGCCATTTTATCTAACAAAATAATACTAATATATTGACAACTTGTATCAATACATTTATTTTGGTTTAATTGCTTAATTTCCTTGTTTGTTCTGTTTTTGCATTAATGTGTGTGCTTACAGGAATTGGAATTGGTGTTGTTTTTGGATCCCTTATACTTGGCTACTCTAGAAACCCTACTTTGAAACAACAATTATTCTCTTACGCCATATTAGGCTTTGCTCTCTCTGAGGCAATGGGCCTTTTCTGTTTAATGATTTCATTCTTGTTACTTTTTGCTTTGTAAATAATAAATAATAAGGTTTTTATACGTTCATTTATTTTTATTTTATAGTAACTTTTTTACAGGCAGTTTTTTTTTCTGTCGATAGCAATTTTGTGCTATATTGTTTGATTTGAATATAATCAGACGATTATTTTTTGAAGAAAATAACGTAATTTATGAAAAAATATGTGAAAGTACAAAGGTATTTATGGTTTAAATTTTATTGTTTATTTAAATATAATGTGAAAGTTACAAAACTTTTGGAGTTTCAGGATATAAAATAATTCAATACCACGACTGCCTTGTTATCTCGTGTATTTTACTCTAAAATTTGTTGTTATTCGATGTTTGAGTGCTTGACATAAAACTCGTGTAGCATGAACGATGTTTTGTTTCATCACTTGACTGAATTTTTATCTCCAGTTCTTTTTTCTTCTGAAGTCTTTAACTTATTAGTAATAATTGCGTGACGTACTTATGTGATGACGACCGAAAGCAAAGTATAAAGATGGGCTATGAAGCTGTGAAATGGATCGAAATCATATCACATAGTGGGTTTATAATTATTGCGCGTCATTTTCAAGATTTTGTAAGAATATTGCTCATCATGGTATTTATGAGGCCCCTTCATTTTAAAAAATATTTATCTTCGGAAATTGATTCTGTGGGTCGAGATAAAGAAAAATGTAAAAGAAAATCTTAGTTTACAATATATTTCTCGTTTTGTTTTATTACAAAACGATTTATTTCTCAAGAAGTTTAACCTATTGAAACTTGGCGTGGCACGTAATAACGTAAAGACCTAATTTGAGCAAAAGAACGGATTTAATCAAGTAATCATTTTCAAAATTGTGACTCCAAAATTATAAGCTAGCCCTATGCCAAATTTAAGTTGATGAGTTGAAAAGTTCTGGAGATATACATAATTTCGTAAAAACTAAAATAGTGGATATGTAAAAACTGTATTCCCGGGGAAAATCCATAAGACATTTTTAAAATCTCGTATTCTTTGAACTTGTTTTTAGTCCTATTCCATTTCAGAAGTTTTTTTTGGAAACTTTCACATTGATATTTGTTTATTTTTATTTGAAGTTCATTATGCCTACTCAAAAAATAATTTAGTATTGTTTGTTTTTTCCATTTACTTTATTTTTTATGCCTGTCAAATAACTTACAATTTATTAGTCACAAAAAATACTTAAGCCTAGTTTATCTATGAACATTGTATTTTGACTGCCACAAGAGGCCTAAAGATTTTTTAACATGCCATCACTTCTTGAATATGAACAACAAATAATTTTGCTTATCCATTTCCAGTATGTGTTTTGAAAACGCTTATGTGATGAAAAAGCCTTTTTTCATTATAAATCCCCGATCCAATGCTGTAGAAGATAAGAAAAATATGTTGGTGTACTGAGATAATGTAAATTACAGCATGAGATTTGGACTTTGATCTATAATAATTACTCAATAACATTAATTTACAATGCAATTTTATCAAGTTAACAAGTTTTATACATTTTCTTACAAGCTGTGCAGTTGCTTTTATCAATATTTAACCTGATCGTCGTGTTTTAATGTGTTTATTTTTTTCATACCTATCACTGGTACTCTACGAGTTGAACATTTATTTCAGAAACCATTTGTATTTTAGTGAATTTAAATTCTCTGAACTTGTTTTTGGACTTTTGCCACTAACTCTAGGCTATAGATTTATTCATATCTTTTCTGAAATGAAAATATATAAATCCACACCTGTATTAGTGGTAATTATGAACACATCGATTGACATGTATGTTAAAAGCAATTTACAAAAAAAATCCTACGGAATCTTAAATTTTATACATACAGATTTGAAATGTATAAAAATGTTCCTGCAAGAATTATAAAGATGAACGTTTCAAAAATGGTTATTAATATCACTTATAAATGTAAGCAAAAATATTTTCTAAGAATAACACAATTCTCATAAAAATACAAACGTTTATTGGTCAAACGTGTTTCAACGACAAAGTTGTTATCAGTGACATTTCAGCTACATACAACTAATGTATTTAGTGAGAATTGTTCTGTTTTTATTATTATTTTTTTTTTTAATAGTGTTTGCGTGATTGAATTGCTTTTTAATTAAACAGGTAAACCTTTGAACATATTTTTTTTTGCCTTCCGAAGTATTGCAATCAGTTTTTAAAATTGATTTTTATATCTTTAGAGTTAAAAACTTAATTGGACATTTCATGTAAACAATTTATTCCTTATTGGAGATTGTTTACAGTGTGTTTCAGGAGAAACGGATAATACTTCAGGAACTGATTATGCAGCTAAAAGTAAGAAAATTTGTTCATATGAACATAGGTCCGAAAAATCTTTGTTTTACAGGTACCCGCCTTTTTTTTCAAAATAATTCATATCTAGAGAAATGTTTGACAGATTGGATTCAAACTTGGCATGGAGTTTAATCTAGCAATGTTCTATCTTAAGAAAAATAAACGATTACATCCAATCATGCGTTTCAAAATGGCGGCTGTTTTGAAAATTTCAAACCTAAATTACTCAAAAACCGTACATTTTAACAAAAATTTCAAGACACTTTGTGTAACGTTAAAACAGTCGGATGAATAAGTTAAAGATTGTAACAGAATATGTACATACAATATTGTTGTGTTTACCGTGTTGGTATAGGATGCCGGGTTGAACAAACTAATTATTACACATAACTTAATCATTATCCTATATCCGGTTGTTTTGACTGTTCCACCGTCCGGTAGGGAATTAAAAGAACTACAAAAAGGTGTCTTTACATGTTTTGTTAAAATTTACGAGTTTTGAGTAATTTAGGTTTAAAGTTTTCAGCCGCCGCCGTTTTGAATCTCATGATTGGATGTAATCGCTTATTTTTCTTGAGATAGATGGGTTAAACATGATTCCAAGTTTGAACTATATCGGTCAAACATTTCTCTAGTTATGAATTATTTTGTAAAAACACAAACAAAATGGCGGATATCTGGAAAACAAGGCTTTTCCGGGCCTATGTTCATATGAACAATTTTTCTTGTTTTTAGCTGTATAATCAGTTTCTGCAGTATTAACCATTCCTCCTGAAACACCCTGTATTCTATATAACTTTCCATGTCATGATCAAGTAGGCATGTCAACTTAACTGTTCCTTAAAATGGAATGATTATATTTCAACTGTTTGTACCAACTTCTTAGCTTTCCACCCATTTTTCTTGTAGTCAAGACATAAAAGTTTATTTTACATAAAACAATAATTGTAAAAGAACCAACCACTAAGAGCTCCTCGACAGTTCTACTGGAAGGTTTATTAATCTGAATACCAACCTGACTTAATTTCCCAAATAGATTTTTCATTTCTCTTAATTTGGTATGTCTGTATTGTTCCAAGAGTATTGCCAAATTTTAGATCTTGCACATAGGTAGCAAATAAGACTAAGCGTTCGAATACCCTTGAATGTATAGAGACCAAATCAAATTTAACGAAAAATCTGTATTGGGATTTAACCCCTTATTTTGCATGTGAATGGATCTTGATAATAATTAGACTGTGGCAGTCAAAATCAAATATCAGTACCAATACATATTCTTTAAGAATTATTTGTACTTCTTGTGCAACAATTTCATATTCTAATATTTTTGTTTGTATTTACAGGAGCTGGTATTGGAACAGTGTTTGGTTCACTTATCATTGGCTACGCCAGGAACCCCTCTCTCAAACAACAGTTATTTTCATACGCCATCTTGGGTTTCGCCCTGTCTGAGGCCATGGGTCTCTTTTGTTTGATGATGGCTTTCCTTCTTCTGTTTGCTTTCTAAATTGCATTTTAGATTCGAACAACACACTGCCGCTGGTTCAGACGGTACGGAGATTAAAAACTGTGGCCCTATACGTGGAATAGATCGGTCGTTCGGTATATTGTTATTTTATACGCATCGTTTGCATTAAGGGGTCATTGATGTCGTATAAAATAAGAATATACTGTACTGATATTTCATTAGTAGATTACGGAAAGGTAATTTTTATTAAGTAAAAAAAAGTAATATATTGTTATTGCTGTCGATTTTTTTGACAGTCAAAACGCCGACATGTAATCGCCTAACGTTGTCGATCTATTCCATCGTGTAGTGTACCGCTTTAGTAGAAACTAAATAATTGGCCTCGATTGTTGCGTTCTATCCAGCATTTTTAGGTCAAAAAATAAAATTAAAAAATTGGTTAATTTGAATCTTTTGTAAAAAAATTATCTGTTATATAAAATTGTGTTAATTGTAATTATACTGTAAGTGAACGACTTCAAGACACCGTAAATAAAACGAAAGCTTACATTATATGTATTAACTTTTATATTTATGTTATCCTTTAGTTGTGAATTAGTCGTCACCAATTTTTCTGGATGACCAAAACATAACCTACGTGAGGGGGGGGGGGAATTCCATTGTACAGCGTTAGAAATATTAAATAACATATTATTAGTTGTGACAAGAGTGTTAATTTTTATTTATTTCCTTATCTTGGTTTTATGTATATACATATTCAAAAAAATTTTAATTTGATGCTACGCTCGAAGAAGAGGGTTTTTATAAATTGTTTTTATTGAAATTGTTCCACGGCCACTCAGAATGCCCAATACAATATCCCGCGAACATTCGCATGGCCACCGTGAGTGAACATAGCATTACGTATCTAGGGAAACCTATTTCTTTTTACAAAATTATATTATTTTCTGTGTAAAGTGCTGGAATCTATAGAGAAACTGTTGAACTATGTGAACAACGCATGATTACTTTCCCTCCTTTTATAACAGCTGTGTTGAGCTCAATAATATAACCTCTATATTTTCACCCGGTGCTTTACTAGTCGTTTTCAGTGTCGTGATAAATGGTTGATAATTACGAAAATGGATAGTTTAAATTATTTAAGTTTGTACAATTTTATAACATTTTCTATATTGTGGTTTGTCATTTAAAACATGACTATTGGTTGTATCAGGTAATTATATAATATAAATATAACGTCTTTATGAGGTTTAAAATACTAAGCAATTCCGTGTTTTCTATTTCAAATAAGTTATAGTTGTCATTAAACAGAGCTTATTTATAAAATATTCATGTTTACTATAACCTACATCTCAAGTGAATTCAACAAAACAATTCCAAGCTGGTGATGCCGTCCAGTCAAAATGGTAGCCAAGTACATGCCAACGAAAGAGCGGCAACTCTCGGTGGCCATGCGACCAGAGAGGACTAAGTTCACGGGAAATAATACGAGTTGTCTAAGGCTGAAACCACACTGGACCAAACAATTTGAAGCAAACCGAAACAATTCCCAACTCACATTGAAACAAACAGTTCACTCAAAGTTCCCGGGCATTTATTTGTAGATATGTCTTATCCCTTTTTTAAAGTGTATGATATCAAATAGTATATATTACTGTTATGACCGATGATGAGTTTTGGATGCACCATACAAAAAAATAAGAAGTTATCTATACATAATTAATTTGCTAGGGGTTATTTTGTGAGTAGAACTCCTCCTAGAGTTTTTAACCGATTTTGATGTTTTTGGTGTCATTTTACAGAGCTCACTCTGAAGTTGTGCTTCCCTTAAAATGAGCTCAATGTATGTTAAGGGCTTCGCCCCAGTGGCCCTCAAAGTTGCCATGTTAATCTTAAGGAAGAAGAAGAAAGATTTCTTTTGATTTTATCAGGGGCACAAAAAACGGCTGTTCGTATGAAAAGCTTAGAACAGCTGATTTTGATCAACAACTGAATATAATTTTAGGTTAGGTAAATCAAGCAATAGCGAAGCATTGCCCAGTCCACTAGTAATGATACTATTGAATCATTGTTATTTGAACTGCGACATTATGAAGATAGGTTTATAATTATATTCCGAATATTGATTTAATAAATAAATGCTGTTTCTATTTTACTGTCGTAGTACGACGGCTATTATTAAAAAACATAATTTATCAAGAAGCCAACTATTACATTTTTAATTACCAACATATTTTGTAAATTATTTAAATGAAATCGTAAAATTTACTACGGCTTTCTAACATTATGGCCTAGGAAGTAATTTTAAGTCTAGGCCTAACCTAAAATTATTGTATGTGTGTTGCCATTAAGACAGGTAAAATAAATTAAACATACACACAATAATTTTAGGTTAGGCCTAGACTGATCGACCAACATTTTATGTTTATTGTATTTGCAATGGATAGACATTTAACTGCACTTGTTTATCACCTTAGCTTTGATGTTATAATTAATTCTACACATTTATTATAATAACATTAAACGTATGGCAACAGTAAATATTTGTATAAAAAAAACAAACATAAATGGCAATTGAAATATTAAAATTTAAGTTTGTTTAAAACATTAGTTTCGCCTTGTAAAACAAATAATAATTATGTATATAATACTGTTAAATACAGGCTAGAATGGAAGAAGGAAGATTTTTAAATCCCTGCAATAGTAAAATGTTTGCTTCAAACAACATCAGGCGTGACTGGGTACGACTGACGTATTCTACCTACCTCATTTTACGTCCGATTTGTTAAACACATTGGTTACGTAAATTGCTCAGGCGAGTTCGTTAGCAAAAAAAATACAACAACCGGAAGTTCATTTTTTTACTAGAAGTAACAAATCTTAAGGTTTTTTGTACTAAACTGAAACTTCTTTGAGTTTTATTTAAACAAATAAATTGATATTGTTGGGTTTTTTACGATCCAATTTGTAGTCCATATGGTTCCCCTAAAATCGATCAAAACTTAAAATACCGTACAATGTATGTTTCTCCGCTGCGAACAAAGCAGTAGTCCATAATAATTGTGTTTCATCTGCAAGCAGAACTGAGTGTATGAGTTTTGGCTGGATTCCGAGGTGCAAACCAATTCCTGCTAATACATTTTGTACACTCAAATGGAAATGCATTCATTACTTTTTAAAGTCAAATAAATCGACCACGCAGCTGGACCGCTGACGTGAGTTGAGCGAATTTCCAAAATTAAGTTTATATGCCTATGTTTTAGGTTTTCAACCAACAATTTGGGAAATAGGTCTACTCACGAAGGCGTTGAACAGCTGTCTGTGTGTACGCAATATATTAGTAGAATTTGTTTCCTCCTAGTGGCCTCGCGAGTTTGCATCACTTGGCTTTGAACTGGGTACTTTTATGGTATTTTACGTTTTTGTCGATTTTGGGGGAACCAAGCGAGCTATAAGGTCGCGTAAAAAAACAAAATGAGCAGAATAACATCCTATATTTATATTGTTAGAAAAAACTCTAAAACAATTTCATTCTCGTAGTAAAAATCTCAAAATATAGTTACTTCCGGTTGGATTTTTTTGGCTAACGAACTCGTCCGAGCCACATAGACAACTAACACGTGTACCAAATCGGACCTAAAATGCGGCCGCTAGAGTGCGAACACATATATATATGAATTTTTTTGACACCCCAAAACGTGTTCTGGGGACCATGATCGGTGCTCATTTGCTACTCCTGACCTTGGGTCTCACCATAAGGGCCACTGCAATAGCTCATTTTTCCTATGGAAATTCGCTAATAAGGAGTGAGGACGGCTCCATTCACCTTTGTTGTTCTGTTAGTTAGTACGTGGTGAGGGTTTGCTATTTTTACTTCAGCCTGTCACAAATTCTTCAAACCCCTTTCACTTCCAAACCATGCAAAGCGGTTTTAAATCTGACAACTATTTACTGTAAGGAATTCCATGTATCTTTTTCCAAAGACTTCAATTTGTTCAAATAATCTTCATTAATACGTTCAACAAAATACCGTCGGCAACGAAAGTGGTAACCAAGAACGTTTTTAAAGGACGGCAAAGAGCACGTTGTTTTGATGAATCAGTTCGATTTTTAGGAGAAATGTCGATTGAAATGTTTTGTTTTTGACAAGTTTATTGAGCAGTAGATTTTTACACACTGTTTTTGACGGATGCGAAACCAAAAAACAGTGTAGACTGGGCCTAAATCACTCAATTAGAAAAACTGCCATTTGAGTGCCAATTTTCAAAATGACGCAGTGGCGCACCGACGGGGGTGGACGAACGGGACCTGTCCCCCCCCAGAAGGTCCTTTTAGTAATGTTGATTGTAGTTTAAACTAATCGATCGTTGAATACGTAGTCGATATTCAATTAAAAATTACATTATTTATGATTAATTTCGTGATATGATCACGAAAAATCATCGTTTTTTAAAAAATAAATATGATTCTTACATTACGCAATCATGATTTTCTAACAGTGATGTTTGAGTCTCACCGGTCTGGTTCAGGAGTTGACGGTATGCGAGTGCTGATTAGCACCGCGTTGATAATGCTGAAAACCGGACGTTAAATTCGCAAGTTATAAGGGATGTTGAAAGCACGACGTTGGTAACGCGGGTCCCGTGTTTACACAGCGTTTCTGAAGCTTTGTCAATGTTGCGTCCTTCACTTCCAAAATGGAAACTATTCAGTTATTCTGTCTAGGTGTTTTACAAATAATAGAAACATAATATGAGGAATTGTGTATCAGGAGAGCTAGACGGTGGGGTACCCAGTGCTTTCAAATCGTTTATCAAGCTTCAGCTATACTTACACGAGCTGAACTTAGTCGAACCGACCCGGTCCGTCACGGAAATCCGTACCACTAACAGACCCGCACCGTTCCGACATGTGTCGGAAGGATGCGCGCGCATTCCACCTCACCACAACTACCATGAATTGCAAAATTATCATGGACGAACAGTGGCAGAGATCGAACGTTCTTTCTGGTTTTCACCGGTGGCTATATCTATACCTAACCCGCGTGGAGCGGAGCCGAATCGACCCGATCCGGTATGCTGTCAGAGCGTAGAAAAAATCGACTCCGTCCGTGTACATTTTGAAGTACACAATAATCACTTTGAAATAAAAAATAACTACTTTCTAGTAGATATTCTACTGTGGCCTCTCTGGTAGCTGCGCTCCATATAACTTTGTTCGGCGTTGATAGCGCCCGCGTCAATCCGCGTTGGCAACGCTTAATGCTTAATGTTAACTTAAATTCGCTAGCGTTGATAGCGTTCGTATAACATGACCCACAGTAGTTCCATTTACCCAGTTAACACGACGTTGAAAACGCGGCGCTATCAGCGCTCATATGACGTGGTCCTAAAAGGCAGCGTGCTGGCTAGACCGTCACTCAATGTCAGTGCGGGGTGATCTTGCGGAAAGAATGTTTATATTGCACTATTAATTGTCTGACTCAATCCCATCACCATTCACTTTAAAAAAATATGTAATGTTTCAGACTTTGTGATAGGTTAAAGAACTTTCATCCGTTTAGGATTTGTTGAATATAGATATATATATTATATTCTGACCTGAGGTTAGTCCCCCCCCAAAGCCAAATCCTCGGTGCGCCACTGAAATGACGGATGCCCAATTATCGAGGTTTTAATGTATTTAATTTTGAAATAAATATATCTTATACAGGGTGATTCTGTAATAAGCAAAGATAATTCACAGGGTGTTCAAGTGCGGAAACGTAACAAGTAATTTTGTTTTTACTAAATAATGTAATATTTCTAGAACTTAAGTTATTGCATATTATTCATTAATGCACTTAGTTTAGGCAAAAGAACACATTTTTGTAGCCTGATTCAATTCCTATTGAATGTAACTGTCAAAACTATTGGATAAAAGGTAATTTATTAGATCAATGTACAGTTTCCTCACTCCAGGAATATGTCCAAAGAGTCCCCTTGCTTTGTTGTGTCCAATGCCATCAGTACAACCTCAATAATAATTCGACCACACAGCTGAATCGCTGACGTGAATTGAGCAAATTTCCAAAATTAAGTTTATATGCCTATGTTTTAGGGTTTCAACTAACAATTTGGGAAATAGGTCTACTCACGAAGGCATTGATCAGCTGTCTGTGTGTACTCAGTATATTAGTAGAATTTGTTTGCGCCTAGTGGCCTCGCGAGTTTTCACCACTTGGCTTCGAACCGGGTACTTTTATGGTATTTTACGTTTTGGTCGATTTTGGGGGAACCAAGCAAGCTTTAAGGTCGCGTAAAAAACGAAAATGTGCAGAATAACATCCTACATTTATATTTTTAGAAAAAACTCTAAAAAAAATTCATTCTCGTAGTAAAAATCTAAAAAAATTGTTACTTCCGGTCAAAAAACGTACTTCCGGTTGTTGGATTTTTTTGGCTAACGAACTCGTCCGAGCCACATAGACAACCAACACGTATACCAAATTTGGACCAAATCGGACTTAAAATGCGGCCGCTAGAGTGCGAACACATATATATATATATGAATTTTAATGACACCCCAAAACGTGTTCTGGGGACCATGATCGGTGCTCATTTGCTACTCCCGACCTTGGATCTCACCATAAGAGCCACTGCAATAGCTCATTTTTCCTATGGAAATTCGCTAAAAACAGATCTCTGTTCTTCACTATACACCCTAGTTTGTAAGGGTAAATAAGAGTGAACAGGAAGTGTAAACATTTGTTGTTTTGTTTATAAATATATACATAATGCCACAAAAGGATAAATCTTTTGCACATTATGAGGAATGCCTTCTTGAAATGGACAAATAAAGAGAGCAGGAAGCATCATCCATTTACTTTTCCTGCAAAGCTTCACCAACCTGGCGACTAACAATACAATGTTAAAAGAATACAAAACCTAAAACTTTAAATACAGTATGATTAAAGCAAAGTAGTATTATGGAGTCATAGTAGTGAACCTATGGAACAGCCAGGACAATGACTACATACCAATAAGACGAACAGTTTAAATGGGTAGAATCAACACCATCTATAATGTATTATAGGTGGTATTGGTAGAATTCAGCCCAGAAAAGTAGGTATAAAAGTTAGTTCATGCACCTCGTCGCTAGGAGCTCTCAGTGCGCGTTTTGCAGGCCGAGTGTGTGACAAGAATGGAAAGAGAAGGAGAGACAGAGAGGTCCGACTGTCATGTGACCTTGAGCGCAGATTGTTGTGTCTCAGACAAGCTTTGGTAGCGTAGCCCCATATTTGTCAATGCGATTCATTTCCCACATTGTAATAGCAGTGTCCTAAATAAATACGTTTTAGTTAGTTTTCTTTTTTAATGTTTTTTAAGTAATGTAAATTTGTAAATATGGTTTTAGTATGTAATAGGAACACACACAAAAGATTTTATGGAAATCAGTTCATAATTATGGTAAAAAAAAGTACCTAATTTAAAAAAAAAAAACAACTTTCGGAAAACAAAAAAAGAAGTTAAAACCATATAAAATACTATTGTTTTCCGTACTTGATTATTTAAAAAAAAAAAAACAGGTCCATAGGATTGTTATTCTTCTTTTTCCACATCATCCCGTCTTCTTTTAGCAGTTATATATTTGCCTTACTGTTTTTTTTTTTTTTTAGTTTTGGCCTAGGCTTATCATTATTTGTGGTTAACCCTTCACTTTCAACGCTATTATTATACCTTTTAGTAAGCATGTTACCAATATCTTTCTTTTTCCAAAACGTTTTATACCAGGCATTTTGACAATACAATCACTTTATAAAAAATTACAAAACACTTCAAACAATTTACCAAAATAATCGACTCACAACATAATAAAACTATGTTTATTTCAGAAACCAAATAAAAACATATAGTTCAGAACGGATTGCCTGTGACAATTTAGGATGTGTAGTTTCTGTAAAAAAATTTTTTTATATAGTATGTGTTTTGAAACTTTGGTTTTGTAGTGTTAAATGTTTTATGTTTGTTATTGACCATGTTTGTTTTATGTATAACAGCACAAAATATAATATTGTATAACTTTAAGTATAACATTTCTAGTATTGTTCCATTTGTATTGTCCAACCCTTGAGGAACATGTTATTTTTTGTATTTCAACTTCTATTTCATCTTATGTATAACGAGCACAAAATATAATATTTTATAACTTTAAGTATATTATTTCCAGTATTGTTGCATTTTTATTTTCCAATCCTTGAGGAACATGTTGTTTGTTGTATTTCAATTTCTATTTCATCTTATGTATCTATAGAGGGTGTGATGTGGCTAAAGAATTACAAAAGAGAAGAAATGCTATGATAAGGGATAAAACTCAAGTGCGAAAGTTTAACGCTGCAGATCAAAATTCAAATAATGTGCCTAAAAAACTAGAAGTACCGGTAACTAGTAATACACAAGACCCTGGATCAAAAACCTATGCACAAATCGTACATAATGAGAAAACAAGTATAGATAAGGCTATTCAAGGTATATTGGACAGGCTAGATGAACAAGATAATGTAAACAAGTTAATAATTGATAAGTTGGATAAGCTGACAAATAATCAAAGTAAAATAGAGTTAATGAGGAGAAAATGATTAACACCTTAAGAATAGTAACATGGAATTCTAACGGTCTTCTTCAGCATAAGTTGGACCTGGAATCATTCCTAATTGGAGAACGAATAGACATCTGTTTAATTTCAGAGACACACTTCACTAAACATTCGTATCTCAAAATAAAAGGCTACTGCGTATATCATGTGGAACATCCAGCAGATAAAGCAAGGGGAGGATCTGCAGTAATTATAAAACATAGTATCAAGCACTATGAGGAAACTCAAATAAAAATTGACATAATGCAAGTTACAACTGTTAAAGTGCACATGAAGAATAAGCACTTTAATGTATCATCTATATATTGTCCACCAAGATATAATTTAAAAAAGGCAGACTACATGAATCTTTTTGATATGCTGGGCGATAACTTCATTCTTGGAGGTGATTTTAATGCGAAAAACACCTTTTGGGGATCTCGACTTACTAATGCAAAAGGTAGAGAGTTATATGAAGCAAGTAAGGAGGTTAAATGTGACTTCTTTTCAACTGGTAAACCAACTTATTGGCCATCAGATCCAAGAAAGATACCGGACTTGATTGACTTCTTTGTTGTGAAGGGCGTATCTGACAACTATATCCACTTGAGTGAAAGTTTTGATTTGGGCTCTGATCACTCTCCTATTATTTTAACATTAAGTCACAGCTTAATACAAAGAGAAGAACCACCCAGATTAACTAATAACAGGACTAACTGGGAAGGTGTCAGAGTTGAACTTGAAAATAATATTGACCTGCATGTTCCCCTTAAAACACCAATGGAGCTCGAGGAGGAAGTTGAATTATTTGTTGTTAATATCCAGCAAGCAGCGTGGAACAATACACCTCAAGTAACTAAACGATACCATAATAGCAATACTTACCCACTTGAAGTGCTAGAATTGGTTAGTAAAAAAAGAAAAATGCGAAGAAAATGGCAGCAAACTCGAGTTCCTCATCATAAAACTGAACTAAATCGTATTAGCCAGAAACTCACAAATTTACTACAAACTATTAAAAATGAATCCATTGCTAGATACCTTGAAAGCCTTTCAGATGATAAAGAGAGCGAACTCAAGATATGGAAGGCCACTAAATATCTTAAAAGGCCTAATATCCAAATTCCACCAATCAGGAAAAATGATAATACATGGGCTAGAAGTGATAAAGAAAAGGCAGATTTGTTTGCTGAATACCTAGAGGAAACCTTCCAGCCACTTACTAGACAGACAGTTGAAAATATAACAACAATCAAGAACAAGGATGAATTTCAAATTCGTAAAGTATCATTTAAAGAACTTAAAAATGAAATTAAACAACTCAAGGATAAAAAAGCCCCAGGATATGATCTTATCACGAGTGAGGTGTTAAAAGAATTGCCATATAAAGCACTAAACAAATTTATTCACCTTATTAACGCCACGTTTAGGCTAAGGTATGTTCCAAGACAGTGGAAGATTGCAGAAGTGATTATGATACCCAAACCGGGAAAAGATCCTAATGATAAATCATCATACCGACCAATCTCCTTGCTGCCAGCTATGTCAAAGATTTTTGAAAAATTACTGAAGAAACGCCTTAAGCCAATCATTGAAGAAAAACAACTAATCCCTCACCACCAGTTTGGCTTTAGAGATAAACATTCAACTATAGATCAAGTACACAGAATCACACATGTAATAGAAAAAGCCTTGGAAGAACGCAAAATTTGCTCAAGTATATTTTTAGATGTTGCTAAAGCATTCGACAAGGTCTGGCACAAGGGATTAATTTTTAAACTGCAGCGCGATCTTCCAGAGTCGATTTGTCAGATTCTGGAATCTTACCTATCAGAAAGATGTTTCAGAGTTAAGCACAAAGGGGAGTACTCTGAATTGAAAAGCATTTCAGCGGGGGTACCACAAGGAAGTGTCCTTGGAAATTTGCTCTATCTCTTGTACACCAGCGATATTCCCCAAGAAAATGGTACAATTACTGCGACTTTTGCTGATGACACAGCAATCTTGGCGACCGGTAGTAATGTGGAAGAGACAACACAAAAACTGCAAAGAGCGATTGATAGAGTTAGCATCTGGATAAAGAAATGGAGATTAAAATTAAATGAATCTAAGTCAACCTTTGTTAATTTTACAACTAGAAAAATAAATCCAATTCCTATTAAAATAAATTCCCATTTAGTAATTCCGGCTAATACTGCTAAATACTTGGGCATGACACTCGATGCCAAGCTACACTGGAAGGAGCATGTTAAAAAAAAGAAGGTAGAATTGAATATGCAATTTAGGAAAATGTACTGGCTACTTGGGAGAAACTCACAATTAGATCTACACAACAAACTGCTTCTCTATAGGCAAATATTGAAACCAGTGTGGACCTATGGATTACAGTTGTGGGGTTGCACAAAGAAGACAAATGTTCAAATTATACAAACATTTCAGAATAAGGTTCTGCGGAGCATTGTTAATGCACCATGGTTCATTCGCAATGATAGTCTTCATCGTGATCTTAAGATGAACACCGTCGCAGAAGAAATCAAAAGGTATGCAGAGAAGCACAAACATAGGCTTCAACAACACGAAAATTATGAAATGAATTGTTTACTAAACTGCTCTGGGGAGATTCGCCGGCTGAAGAGAACGAAGCCTTTTGAACTTTGATTAGTGAAAATTACACATGATTACACATGAGAGGAGTGCATCAATGGGTGATATTCCGGCCAACTGTGTTATGTAATATTAAATGTATATTGCTTGATAGGCTCTGCCTAGTTGTAATTAATAATAAATTATATTAAAAAAAAATTAAAAAATAAAATCTTATGTATAACAGAAAAAAATATAATATTTTATAACTTTAAGTATAATATTTCCAGTATTGTTGTATTTTTATTGTCCAATCCTTGAGGAACCTGTTGTTTGTTGTATTTCAACTTCTATTTCATCTTATGTATAACGAGCACAAAATATAATATTTTATAACTTTAAGTATATTATTTCCAGTATTGTTGCATTTTTATTTTCCAATCCTTGAGGAACATGTTGTTTGTTGTATTTCAATTTCTATTTCATCTTATGTATAACAGAAAAAAATATAATATTTTATAACTTTAAGTATAATATTTCCAGTATGGTTGCATTTTTATTTTCCAATCCTTGAGAAAAATGTTGTTTGTTGTATTAAAACTGTATTTCAACTTATGTATAACAGTGCAAAATATAATCTATACTAATATTATAAAGAGCCTAAAAAGAGGTAAAATTTGTTTGTATGTAGGGGGTCTGGGTAATCTCTAGAACTACTGAACTGATTGAAAAAATAGTTTTACTAATAAAAAGTAACACTATCCCTGTGTAACGTAGGCTAGAATGTTGATTGTTATACTTTCCTGCTAGAGAACTGAAATTTTGGCAATTATTAATTTTAAGTGTTTTATAGGAAATAAAATAAATAATAACATACGAAATTTACATAGTTACGTCTAATTGGTGAACTGGGGGGCAACAGCCCCTTCACAATAAAAATAAATAAATTTGTATACTTCCCATGATTGACACCTTTGTTTTATAAGTGGTAATCTGTTTGCATTTGCTTCACCACGGGGTTTGGTGAGCGAAGCGAGCAGGGGTTGATACTTCTAGTACTGTAGTTATAATTTTAAGTATAACATTTCCAGTATTGTTATATTTTTAATTTCAAATCCTTGAGGAACATGTTCTTTATTGTATTAAATCTGCACATTAATTTGAACCTTTATAAAACTTTCTAACAGACATATTTTAAATGCTGAACAAACACAAGCGGTAAAAATCTACATATATACTAAGTGAAAGTAAAGTAAACACTGTAAAACTTTGTAAAAAACATGTAAAAGTACACACATTTTTCAACTTAAACTAATGAAAAAAAACTTTGAAACTAAATATCTACTGTAATTTTAATTTCTCATATAATACCAAAACGTGCAAACAAAATAATACTCTACTCAGCTACTCTACTATTTAAAACTAATTTTATTACACACCAAACCATAGTTAACTGTAGACTCGAGCGAGATCATTGAAGGTCAAGTCTGTCTCTTCGGTAGGGTGTCACGGCTACGGAGGGTTGGCTTGGCTGATAAGAATGTTTGGATATTAAAAAGTAACATTCGCAGTTTGACATCATCAGTTCTAAGTTTTGACATAAATGATCGTAATTTTTTTCCTTTTAATTAATTAAAGTTTATTGGATTACAGTACATAGTAATAAAGTAATAAAAATTATTACATTAAGTAATAAAAATAGTTACTGTACATTGTACTTTGTACATCATACAAACAGGTTCACATAGAAAATAAGAAGTAAAACATCATTTACGAGAAAATCTATGAATTTCGTGTTTTTTTATCTAATTACAATTTCAAAAATCTCGGGATTGGACTTAGCTAATCCCGGTATTGAAACCTCTAATAATCAATCAGTTATTTTAGAAAAATAACCAATTTAACTCGGAGACCCTTTCGACTGCTTTGAAACTTTATTATTTTTGGATTATTTTAATTTTAACAAATTAGGTCTTTACCTTATTACCAGGCTCAGTTTAACTCCAGTAGTTAAATAATTCTGGAGCACATTATTTTGTAAAAAAATGCAAATACTGGAAATAAACGGTACATACTTTCTCACAAACATATTTAAATTACTAAACAGATTCACTGTGACTTCATAATTAATTGTAAATTGGGTAGGAGAGGTGATTTATTAAAGTAGGAGATTAACTAATAAATATTATTATTACTATCCAGAGAGAAACTATTTGATCGATTTCGAACAAATTTGCACCAAATACGTCAATTAGGCCTATGCACGAAAAAGTTTTTGAAAAACAATCCCCTTTATGGCCAAAAAAGCCCCAAAAATCAGTTATTATTATTATTATTAGCTAAATGAGAATTTTTAGAAAGGTGCTGTTTTTTTTTGCATAGGGTAGTATTGAAGGCTACAAATTAGCAAAATTTTATCAAAATCGTTAGAGCCTTTTTTTTATAAAAAAATATCAGATTTTTTGTGGGTTTTTTTTCCAAAAGGGGGGTTGTTTTTCAAAATTTTTCAAACCCGTATTTCGTGCATCTATACAGGCCTACTTGACATGTCTGGTGCAAATTCGTTTGAAATCAATTGAATAGTTTTCGCTCTAGCTTTGTATACATTCAGGCAGACATTTTGTAAAAACTACTTTTTTGGACTCAGGGGGTCCCAAAACGGATATTTCCATAAAAATCTCAACATCAGATTTTTTTGCGATCACTATACTTTCTCTTTACTATAGTATAGTGAGAAAGTAACATGTATTCTTAAATATGTCTTTATCTTCAAGTGCAGGTTTGGCAACTTGCTAACAAGGTTTAGTTTGCATACTTTGTAAAGGACCTCCTTTATTATTTGTGCTAATCTAAAAATTTATGATTTTCAATTTTGCATCTATTCTTGTTGGACGAAAGTGTACCTGAAAGCAATTTATGCGTTCACTTAAACACAGAATATTAATTGATGTTTTTGCCAAATTACTTTAGGTCTTGAATATTTAGGTGTAAGTAATAATTAAATCAATATATTACGATGGTAAAATCAAAATAATTAGACGTAAAAACTTACAAATAAGACATTCAATTTATATTTTTTATTTTTTGTCAAATTTAATTTATGTCAAATGTTATTTGTGAATTTCTGTTTATGTGATATAATCATTGTAAAAAGCTTTGTTAGATTTTGATTTAGAACAAGGTAAGGTCCAACACCATTAAGTACACAATATTTGTAACATGTCTTGTACTTGTACGTATTGTCTCGATAAGGAAAAGAGTTTGTTTTATTTTTATAAATAAATCTATTTTTGTGGTTACATGTGTGCTCAAGAAATATATTCTTGTACGGTTTTCACAATTTGTTTTGTTTGGAAATTAGTTCTTTAGTGTTCATTTAGATTTTTAAATTTGTAACAAAGAAAATGTATATTTGTTTGCAGAATAAATAAATGAATATATATTAATATCAAAGTGTTATTACCGAATTTCCATAGGAAAAATGAGCTATCGCAGTGACCCTTATGGTAAGACCTAAGGTCGGGAGTAGTTGATGAGCTCCGATCACGGTCCCCAGAACAAAGGTGCAAACAAATTCTACTAATGTATTTCACACACATAGGCAGCTATTCAGTGCTTTCATGAGTAGATAAATTTCCCAAATAGTTCGTTGAAACCATAAAACATATAGTCCTAAACTTTCACGTCAGCGGTTCAGCTGCGTGGTCGAATTATTTGTCCTCTTTAAAATGCAAGAGAATTATGTCCTCAGCGACGTAGAGGACGGAACTTGAATAAGTTTAAGTTGTTCCGTTGAACAAAAAAGACAGGTAATAATAGAATGAAAAAATGTAAATTGTGTGCATAAGACCACACGGGAGAACTGTAAACTTTTTAACACAACTTATGAAATGAGGAAACACAATGTCCATTTTTAACACAACTTATAAAAAGATAAACAAATGCCCATTTCAAAGGTATTACCAATTAAACTATACATTGTGTTAACATTAACGGGTTAAGCCTATGGCGTAGGACAATCTGTTACACTTATAGAACCAACTCAAATATTTTTAGTGAGCCGAGATTTACACTTCAATAAGTTTAACAATGATGTTCTACATTTATTTATTGTTATTAGCCATTATAAACAATTGTTTATGTGTTAGGAGAATTAGGTAGTGGGTATTAGGTAGCAGAATTAATACGTACCAAACTTTTTCAAAAATATTAATTACACTGGGAGTTTTGGGCTTTTAAGTAAAACTGTTACTCAATGTAACCATTTGTTCAAAGCTGTATAACTCGGTGCCTATAAAAAGGAAATTAAAGACCTATTTTTTTTATTGTAGACAAAAGTCTATATTTTAATGGGACACTTTCAAATTTTCAATATCTCATATAGTTTTTGAGAAAACAATTTTAGAAAAGTACATATTTCAACAACAAAAATTTTCGAAAGGAAACTTTTTGCCCTGATATGGGTACCAAAAAATACATAATTTTATAGAGAATAAAGATGTGTTTCTAGTTTTTCAATAACACTGATATTTTTCGAGTTATTCAGCTTTTTATGATTTCCTAAATGGTTTTTCGTAAATAAACGCTATAATAAATTTTTGAAAAAAAATAAACCAACTTCAAAAAAACAAAATGCTGAAACTAAAAAGTAAAAAATAATTAGTATATTGAGCAAACGTAATTTATTCAAAGCCGATACAAACAAATTTTTGAAGTCGGCGCCAAATTTATTATTAATTTATTTAAATAAATCAACTTTACAAGAAATTATAATGATTGGAGTTGTAACCATAACCCCAAAGTATAATCTATGCTGGGTTTGTTTAAGTATTACCG